>JAIUSX010000336.1:0-30127 GCA_026573805.1 Hesperophylax magnus | reverse complement strand
AGACCGTGATTTTAATAAATATACGAAAATTTTAGCCCGTTTCGCACCATGGAACCTGAAAAAATTGCTTTTAATGTTCGAACCCAAGTCTTGATTTGTGCCCGTGGGAGAGAATTTTTTTCCAGAAACTCAACTTTTTGCTGGTTTTCAAACTTATTTCGCTTCAGAAAAAGATTTTGATCACGATTCCAAAATTTCAGTTTGTTCGGTTCCATAGAGGATGAAAAAGTGGCTTTTAAAGTTCGAACCCAAGTGTTAAAAAGTGGGTATAAAATGATGATTTTTCCAGAAATGAAACTTTATACAGATTTTATAACTAATTTCCCCCTACACCGTGATTCTTAACACAATTCCAAAAAATGGCTCTTTTACGCCATGGAGCCTGAAATAATGGCTTTGATAGTTCGAACCCAACTGTCGAAAAGTGCCAATAAAATGATGATTATCACAATTCCAAAATTAATGGCTGTTTTGCGCCATGGAGCCTGTAATAATGGCTTTAAAAGTTCGAACCCAAGTGTCGAAAAGTGCCAATAAAATGATGATTTTTCAGAATTGTAATTTTCATATGATTTTGTTACTGATTTCGCTTCAGACCGTGATTTTAATAAATATACGAAAATTTTAGCCCGTTTCGCACCATGGAACCTGAAAAAATTGCTTTTAAAGTTCGAACCCAAGTCTTGATTTGTGCCCGTGTGAGAGAATTTTTTTCCAGAAACTCAACTTTTTGCTGGTTTTCAAACTTATTTCGCTTCAGAAAAAGATTTTGATCACGATTCCAAAATTTCAGTTTGTTCGGTTCCATAGAGGATGAAAAAGTGGCTTTTAAAGTTCGAACCCAAGTGTTAAAAAGTGGGTATAAAATGATGATTTTTCCAGAAATGAAACTTTATACAGATTTTATAACTGATTTACCCCGACACCGTGATTCTTAACACAATTCCAAAAAAATGGCTGTTTTGCGCCATGGAGCCTGAAATAATGACTTTGAAAGTTCGAACCCAACTGTCGAAAAGTGCCAATAAAATGATGATTTTTCCAGAAATGAAACTTTATACAGATTTTATAACTGATTTCGCCTGAAACCGTGATTCTTAACACAATTCCAAAATTAATGGCTGTTTTGCGCCACGGAGCCTGTAATAATGGCTTTAAAAGTTCGAACCCAAGTGTCGAAAAGTGCCAATAAAATGATGATTTTTCAGAATTGTAATTTTCATATGATTTTGTTATTGATTACGCTTCAGACCGTGATTCTAATAAATATACGAAAATTTTAGCCCATTTCGCACCATCAAACCTGAAAAAATGGCTTTTAAAGTTCGAACCCAAGTCTTGATTTGTGCCCATGTGAGAGAATTTTTTTCCAGAAACTCAACTTTTAGCTGGTTTTCAAACTTATATCGCTTCAGAATGAGATTTTGATCACGATTCCAAAATTTCAGTTTATTCGGCGCCATAGAGGATGAAAAAGTGGCTTTTAAAGTTCGAACCCGAGTGTTTAAAAGTGTATATAAAATAATGATTTTTCCAGAGGTGAAACTTTATACAGATTTTATAACTGATTTCGCCCGAAACCGTGATTCTTAACACAATTCCAAAATTAATGGCTGTTTTGCGCCACGGAGCCTGAAATAATGGCTTTAAAAGTTCGAACCCAAGTGACGAAAAGTGCCAATAAAATCATGATTTTTACAGAATTGTAACTTTATAATAATTTTCTTACTGATTTCGCTTCAGACCGTGATTCTTATCACAATACCAAAATTTTAGCCCGTTTCGCACCATGGAACCTGAAAAAATGGCTTTTAAAGTTCGAACCCAAGTCTTGATTTGTGCCCATGTGAGAGAATTTTTTTCCAGAAACTCAACTTTTTGCTGGTTTTCAAACTTATTTCGCTTCAAAATGAGATTTTGATCACGATTCCAAAATTTCAGTTTATTCGGTGCCATAGAGGATGAAAAAGTGGCTTTTAAAGTTCGAACCCAAGTGTTTAAAAGTGGATATAAAATAATGATTTTTCCAGAGGTGAAACTTTATACAGATTTTATAACTGATTTCGCCCGAAACCGTGATTCTTATCACAATTCCAAAATTAATGGCTGTTTTGCGCCATGGAGCCTGTAATAATGGCTTTAAAAGTTCGAACCCAAGTGTCGAAAAGTGCCAATAAAATGATGATTTTTCAGAATTGTAATTTTCATATGATTTTGTTACTGATTTCGCTTCAGACCGTGATTTTAAGAAATATACGAAAATTTTAGCCCATTTCGCACCATCAAACCTGAAAAAATGGCTTTTAAAGTTGGAACCCAAGTCTTGATTTGTGCCCATGTGAGAGAATTTTTTTCCAGAAACTCAACTTTTTGCTGGTTTTCAAACTTATTTCGCTTCAGAATGAGATTTTGATCACGATTCCAAAATTTCAGTTTGTTCGGCGCCATGGAGGCTGAAAAAGTGGCTTTTAAAGTTCGAACCCAAGTGTTTAAAAGTGGGTATAAAAAAATGATTTTTCCAGAAGTGAAACTTTATACAGATTTTATAACTGATTTCGCCTGAAACCGTGATTCTTAACACAATTCCAAAATTAATGGCTGTTTTGCGCCACGGAACCTGAAATAATGGCTTTAAAAGTTCGAACCCAAGTGACGAAAGTGCCAATAAAATCATGATTTTTACAGAATTGTAACTTTATAATGATTTTATTACTGATTTCGCTTCAGACCGTGATTCTTATCACAATACCAAAATTTTAGTTCGTATCGCACCATGGAATCTGAAAAAATGGCTTTTAAAGTTCGAACCCAAGTCTTGATTTGTGCCCATGTGAGAGAATTTTTTACCAGAAAATCAACTTTTTGCTGGTTTTCAAACTTATATCGCTTCAGAATGAGATTTTGATCACGATTCCTAAATTTCAGTTTATTCGGTGCCATAGAGGATGAAAAAGTGGCTTTTAAAGTTCGAACCCAAGTGTTTAAAAGTGTATATAAAATAATGATTTTTCCAGAGGTGAAACTTTATACATATTTTATAACTGATTTCGCCCGAAACCGTGATTCTTAACACAATTCCAAAATTAATGGCTGTTTTGCGCCACGGATCCTGAAATAATGACTTTAAAAGTTCGAACCCAAGTGTCGAAAAGTGCCAATAAAATGATTATTTTTCCGAATTGTTATTTTCATATGATTTTGTTACTGATTTCGCTTCAGACCGTGATTCTAATAAATTTACGAAAATTTTAGCCCATTTCGCACCATCAAACCTGAAAAAATGGCTTTTAAAGTTCGAACCCAAGTCTTGATTTGTGCCCATGTGAGAGAATTTTTTTCCAGAACCTCAACTTTTTGCTGGTTTTCAAACTTATTTCGCTTCAAAATGAGATTTTGATCACGATTCCAAAATTTCAGTTTATTCGGTGCCATAGAGGATGAAAAAGTGGCTTTTAAAGTTCGAACCCAAGTGTTTAAAAGTGGATATAAAATAATGATTTTTCCAGAGGTGAAACTTAATACAGATTTTATAACTGATTTCGCCCGAAACCGTGATTCTTAACACAATTCCAAAATTAATGGCTGTTTTGCGCCACGGAGCCTGAAATAATGGCTTTAAAAGTTCGAACCCAAGTGTCGAAAAGTGCCAATAAAATGATGATTTTTCCGAATTGTAATTTTCATATGATTTTGTTACTGATTTCGCTTCAGACCGTGATTCTAATAAATATACGAAAATTTAAGCCCATTTCGCACCATCAAACCTGAAAAAATGGCTTTTAAAGTTCGAATCCAAGTCTTGATTTGTGTTCGTGTGAGTGAAATTTTTTCCTGAAACTCAACTTTTCGCTGGTTTTTAATTTGATTCGCTTCAGGATGAGATTTTGATCACGATTCCAAAATTTCACTTTGTTTGGCGCCATAGAGGATGAAAAAGTGGCTTTTAAAGTTCGAACCCAAGTGTTTAAAAGTGGATATAAAATAATGATTTTTCCAGAGGTGAAACTTTATACAGATTTTATAACTGATTTCGCCCGAAACCGTGATTCTTATCACAATTCCAAAATTAATGGCTGTTTTGCGCCATGGAGCCTGTAATAATGGCTTTAAAAGTTCGAACCCAAGTGTCGAAAAGTGCCAATAAAATGATGATTTTTCAGAATTGTAATTTTCATTTGATTTTGTTACTGATTTCGCTTCAGACCGTGATTTTAATAAATATACGAAAATTTTAGCCCATTTCGCACCATGAAACCTGAAAAAATGGCTTTTAAAGTTCGAACCCAAGTCTTGATTTGTGCCCATGTGAGAGAATTTTTTTCCAGAAACTCAACTTTTTGCTGGTTTTCAAACTTATTTCGCGTCAGAATGAGATTTTGATCACGATTCCAAAATTTCAGTTTGTTCGGCGCCATGGAGGCTGAAAAAGTGGCTTTTAAAGTTCGAACCCAAGTGTTTAAAAGTGGGTATAAAAAAATGATTTTTCCAGAAGTGAAACTTTATACAGATTTTATAACTGATTTCGCCTGAAACCGTGATTCTTAACACAATTCCAAAATTAATGGCTGTTTTGCGCCACGGAGCCTGAAATAATGGCTTTAAAAGTTCGAACCCAAGTGACGAAAAGTGCCAATAAAATCATGATTTTTACAGAATTGTAACTTTATAATGATTTTTTTACTGATTTCACTTCAGACCGTGATTCTTATCACAATACCAAAATTTTAGCCCAATTCGAACCATGGAACCTGAAAAAATTGCTTTTAAAGTTCGAACCCAAGTCTTGATTTGTGCCCGTGTGAGAGAATTTTTTTCCAGAAACTCAACTTTTTGCTGGTTTTCAAACTTATTTCGCTTCAGAATAAGATTTTGATCACGATTCCAAAATTTCAGTTTGTTCGGTTCCATAGAGGATGAAAAAGTGGCTTTTAAAGTTCGAACCCAAGTGTTAAAAAGTGGGTATAAAATGATGATTTTTCCAGAAATGAAACTTTATACAGATTTTATAACTGATTTCCCCCGACACCGTGATTCTTAACACAATTCCAAAATTAATGGCTGTTTTGCGCCACGGAGCCTGAAATAATGGCTTTAAAAGTTCGAACCCAAGTGACGAAAAGTGCCAATAAAATCATGATTTTTACAGAATTGTAACTTTATAATGATTTTATTACGGATTTCACTTCAGACCGTGATTCTTATCACAATTGTTGTAATCTTTTGTGTTTATTAAATTAAAACATATAACACTTTTTAATAACTGGTTTTATTGACGATGTACGTATTACAAGAAGGATGACAGCAGTGTACAGAGCATAGATAAAAGAAACGAAATCCAAAAGGGTTGCCATACACAAGATGTTGCCAACTTTTAAACTAACATTATTATTATAGAAAATAATGTATTACATTGTATGTTTTAACACCCCCACTCAATGTAACACATTCTTACATTATCTATATCTATAACTTTTAACCACCTATGTTATAACTGAGAGATTTTACATTAGGCCACATTGAGTAATAAATTTAAACAATAGGTTTTTGTTTAATGACTTAGTAAACATATCAGCTATTTGATCCTCAGTCTTAACATACACTAAACATATCTTACATTCCTTAATTAAATCTTTGACAAAATGATAACGTATATCAATATGTTTTAGTCTTTTAATATTATCAGTATTTGCAACCATTATGGCAGACTGGTTATCACAGTATATAGGTACAGGACAAACATTTATGTTATTAAAGTCTTTCAATAAACTTGACAGCCAACAAGATTCACTAGCCGCCATACTGACTGCAACATATTCTGCCTCGGTTGATGATAAGCTTACGGAACACTGTTTCTTAGAACACCACGATATAATACAATTGGAGAACTTGAAACAGTAGCCAGTGGTAGACTTTCTATCTCGTGTGTCACCACCCCAATCTGCATCACAATGCCCAACAAGTCCATCATCATTACATTTGAAAATCAGCTTATAATCTAGAGTATATTTTATATATCTTAAAATTCTTTTTAAATGAGTCAACAAAACATCACTTGCATTATTTTGGTACCTACTTAATATAGATACAGCTACACAGAGGTCTGGCCTAGTGCCTGAGACTGCATACATTAAACTTCCAATAATTTTCCTACAAGTATTTTCAATATCCTTGTCAGACTTACATTCTTTGGATTCTAAGATTTTTACATTAAAATTTTGATCAATAGGGGTATACATGGGTTTGCAATTATCCATGTTAAATCTTTTTAATACATTTTCTAAATAAGATCTTTGACATAATTCAGTTACACCATCTTTCAAATTCTGTTTAACACTGATACCAAGAAAATTTGAAATTAGTCCCAAATCTTTCATCTTAAACGCATTGTGTAATTTTAATTTAAGATCACTTAATTCCTGTTCATTATTACTAAACATCAAGAGGTCATCGACGTAAAGTAAGACATAAGTTTGGTTTTCTCCATTACATTTAGTAAACAAACAAGGATCATTCTTTGACTTTACATAGCCTGCTTTACTTATTACATGGTTAAATTTTTCATTCCAATATTTAGGGGATTTTTTTAGCCCATACAATGATTTATTTAGTTTTACAATATTATCACAACCATTATATGCCCCTTCCGGTAATTTAATAAACACAGTTTCCTTTATATCCCCATATAAAAAAGCCCCAGTGACATCCATCTGATGTATTGATAGTTTTAATTTTGTAGCAACTGAAACAAATAATCTAAATGTTGACAATTTGGCAACAGGTGAGTAAATTTCATATAAATCTTTTGTATCATTCTGTTCAAAACCTCTGGCAACCAATCTTGCTTTATATTGAATAATATTATCAACTTTCTTTATTTTGAATACCCACTTACTACTAATAATGTTTTGTTTTTCAGGTACAGCGCAAACTGTCCAAGTATTATTTTCTTTGAGAGTATCCAGTTCTTGTTTTACAGCTTCTTCCCACTGACAGGCATCACTCCTCTGCATAGCTTCCTTATAGGTGCCTGGTTCTGTCTCTGCAGTGTACACATTTTGGCAAGTATAGAATTGTGGCGCCTTTCTGACACGTTTGGTTTGACGAAGAGAAGCTGGCTGCAATTTACTATCACTATCGCGTTCACCATCTTCATCACCTGTTTCTTCAGGTTCATATAAGCTGTGCTGCTCACGATCTGACATCTGATTTGTAATGTTTGGATCACTCACAACATCTTCTACTAACTCTTGCTGGTTATTGTCAGTTTCATCGTTGTATTCTTCTGTTACAGACTCTAGGTTTAAGCTATTACATTTCCCAATAACAGGTTCCAGAAAAATGACATCCCTCTTTATTAGAACATCATTTTTATCAGGATAAAAAATTCTATACCCTTTCACATTTTCTCCGTACCCTACCAAGATTCCATTTTCTCCTTTAGAATCCCATTTTCTTCGTTTTTCTTTTGGAATATGAACAGCTACGGGCGTACCAAAGATATGTAGGTTACTGAGATCAAAATGTTTGTCTGTCCATAATTCATAGGGTGTTTTTCCTGGTTCATTACTTCTACTGGTTCTGTTGAGAACATAGGCTGCAGTGTTGACTGCTTCTGCCCATAATTTTTTTTGAAGGTTCTTGGCACACAGCATTGACCTTGCTGCTTCTGTTAAGGTTCTTATCTCCCGTTCCGCCTTGCCATTCTGTTGTGGCGTGTATGGTACAGAAGTTTGGTGTACTATACCCCGGTTTGAGAACAAAGTTGACACAGCCTTATTAATGAATTCTAAGCCGTTGTCACTTCTAAAAGTGATTATTTTGTTACCCGTAACATTTTCAGCTTTGTTTACAAAATCTTTAATATAATTAATCACTTCGTCCTTCTTTTTAATAAAATATACAGTTCTATAGCAAGAGTAATCATCTTTTAAAATCAAGAAGTACCTCGCCCCGCCGACAGATACTGCCTCCATCGGCCCGCAAACATCGGCATGTATCAGTTCACATGTTTTGACAGCTTTTGTCTCAGAGTTCATAAAGGGCAGCCGGTGTGATTTACCCTGTAAGCAGCCTTGACACTTCTGAAGAGAATTACTTGAGACTTTAATATTATTGTTCTCTAACACGTCTTTCACCTGCTGTATATTCTGGTGTACAAGTTTCTCATGCCACTCACTCAAACTTGATTTAACTGTAGTTACATTTGCAAAGCAGTTTTTATATTTATAACGAACATCCATAATATACATATTTCCAACACGATTTGCTACCGCACATACTTTATTATTCTTGGAAAATTTGCAAATGTTTTGATCTGTCAACATGACATAACCTTTGTCAGCCGCACAATTTACAGAGAACAAGTTTATTTTTAAGTCTGGCACACACAGTACATTATATATGGTTGTCTCGACCCACCGGTGTCCATTGAATACTTCTAGTTCCACTTGTCCGCAACCAATAACACTTATTTGAGTACCATCACCTATTATCACAGACTTTTGTGACACTTCTGGTGAAAATGTCGAAAATAGATTTTTGTCTTGACACATATGTTCGCTGGCTCCTGTGTCCACCAACCACTTAGACTGTTGATACAGTTCTTTAGGTATTTGTTGTACTACAAACGCATTTTTCTCCTTTCCTTTCTTATGCCAGCACTCACTCTTGATGTGCCCAATTTTGTTGCAATAAAAACACTTTTTTTCACTTTTGTTTGGAAAGTTACGATGGTTATTATTCACATGACTCATACACTCAGATTGATAATGTCCCATCTTATTACATTTGAAACACTTTATATTTCTTTTAATTGGAGCAGTTTTCTTTACCATAAACGCAGATGACGGCGATGCGAGTTCAGCCTTTTCCCTTACTCTCTCCTCTTCCACTAACAAACGAGCGACAAGGTTATCATAGGTTTGTTTGTTATCTGGCGCAGACTCCCATGCTGATATGAAGTGTTTGTAAATATCTGGCAATGACATCAATACCTTCGTAATTATGAATTTTTCCGAAATTTCTTCACCCATTTGTTTGAGTTGATTTTGTAACTCCTGTATTTTTGACAGGAAGACTGACATCTCCATTCCTTCTTCATATTTATATTGGAAGAATCTTTGCTGGATTATGTGAATACTTGTTTCACTTTTTTGTTCAAAAATGCTCGTTAACTTTCGCCACATCTCTGCAGCAGTAGTGCAAGATAATATATGTAACATCACTTCCTCGGTCATCCTGGTCACTAACATTGTTTGAGCCTTAGCATCTTGTGTCTCCCATGCTTTCTGTTCCTCGGAGCCTTGCCCTTTTACGCCTTCAACGACATTAATTAAATTTTGACCCCGTAACAACACCATTGTTTGAAACTTCCAAACATTCCAGTTTTTTATTCCTTCCAGTTTGATAACTGTATTATTTCCGTCCATCGTGTCTTTCGATTCCTTTCTTACTAGTATTTCCTTCCTTGCAGCCGAATGTAGCAAGTATTTTTCTCCTTCCCGGCAACTTAACCTCCAACGCCAACACGGTGTGAGGTTTATTTGCGTTTCTCCGGTAATTGTTTTCAACTAGTCACTTCACTGTACTTTTATTTTTGATAGGTATGTGGCCTGTGGTGATCTGGGCCCATAACCTGTTGTAATCTTTTGTGTTTATTAAATTAAAACATATAACACTTTTTAATAACTGGTTTTATTGACGATGTACGTATTACAAGAAGGATGACAGCAGTGTACAGAGCATAGATAAAAGAAACGAAATCCAAAAGGGTTGCCATACACAAGATGTTGCCAACTTTTAAACTAACATTATTATTATAGAAAATAATGTATTACATTGTATGTTTTAACAACAATACCAAAATTTAAGCCCAATTCGAACCATGGAACCTGAAAAAAATGCTTTTAAAGTTCAAACCCAAGTCTTGATTTGTGTTCGTGTGAGTGAAATTTTTTCCTGAATCTCAACTTTTCGCTGGTTTTCATACTTGATTCGCTTCAGGATGAGATTTTGATCACGATTCCAAAATTTCAGTTTGTTCGGCGCCATGGAGGCTGAAAAAGTGGCTTTTAAAGTTCGAACCCAAGTGTTTAAAAGTGGGTATAAAATGATGATTTTTCTAGAAGTGAAACTTTATACAGATTTTATAACTTATTTCGCCTGAAACCGTGATTCTTAACACAATTCCAAAATTAATGGCGGTTTTGCGTCATGGAGCCTGAAATAATGGCCTAAAAAGTTCGAACCCAAGTGTCGAAAAGTGCCAATAAAATGATGATTATTAAGAATTGTAACTTTATTATGATTTTGTTACCGATTTCGCTTCAGACCGTGATTCTTTTAACAATACCAAAATTTTAGCCCGTTTCGCACCATGGAACCTGAAAAAATTGCTTTTAAAGTTCGAACCCAAGTCTTGATTTGTGCCCGTGTGAGAGAATTTTTTTCCAGAAACTCAACTTTTTGCTGGTTTTCAAACTTATTTCGCTTCAGAAAAAGATTTTGATCACGATTCCAAAATTTCAGTTTGTTCGGTTCCATAGAGGATGAAAAAGTGGCTTTTAAAGTTCGAACCCAAGTGTTAAAAAGTGGGTATAAAATGATGATTTTTCCAGAAATGAAACTTTATACAGATTTTATAACTAATTTCCCCCGACACCGTGATTCTTCACACAATTCCAAAAAATGGCTCTTTTGCGCCATGGAGCCTGAAATAATGGCTTTGAAAGTTCGAACCCAACTGTCGAAAAGTGCCAATAAAATGATGATTATCACAATTCCAAAATTAATGGCTGTTTTGCGCCATGGAGCCTGTAATAATGGCTTTAAAAGTTCGAACCCAAGTGTCGAAAAGTGCCAATAAAATGATGATTTTTCAGAATTGTAATTTTCATATGATTTTTTTACTGATTACGCTTCAGACCGTGATTCTTTTAACAATACCAAAATTTTAGCCCGTTTCGCACCATGGAACCTGAAAAAATTGCTTTTAAGGTTCGAACCCAAGTCTTGATTTGTGCCCGTCTGAGAGAGATTTTTTCCAGAAACTCAACTTTTTGCTGGTTTTCAAACTTATTTCGCTTCAGAATAAGATTTTGATCACGATTCCAAAATTTCAGTTTGTTCGGTTCCATAGAGGATGAAAAAGTGGCTTTTAAAGTTCGAACCCAAGTGTTAAAAAGTGGGTATAAAATAATGATTTTTCCAGAAATGAAACTTTATACAGATTTTATAACCGATTTCCACCGACACCGTGATTCTTAACACAATTCCAAAAAAATGGCTGTTTTGCGCCATGGAGCCTGAAATAATGGCTTTGAAAGTTCGAACCCAACTGTCGAAAAGTGCCAATAAAATGATGATTTTTCCAGAAATGAAACTTTATACAGATTTTATAACTGATTTCGCCCGAAACCGTGATTCTTATCACAATTCCAAAAAAATGGCTGTTTTGCGCCATGGAGCCTGAAATAATGGCTTTGAAAGTTCGAACCCAACTGTCGAAAAGTGCCAATAAAATGATGATTTTTCCAGAAATAAAAATTTATACAGATTTTATAACTGATTTCGCCTGAAACCGTGATTCTTAACACAATTCCATAATTAATGGCTGTTTTGCGCCACGGAGCCTGTAATAATGGCTTTAAAAGTTCGAACCCAAGTGTCGAAAAGTGCCAATAAAATGATGATTTTTCAGAATTGTAATTTTCATATGATTTTGTTACTGATTACGCTTCAGACCGTGATTCTAATAAATATACGAAAATTTTAGCCCATTTCGCACCATCAAACCTGAAAAAATGGCTTTTAAAGTTCGAACCCAAGTCTTGATTTGTGCCCATGTGAGAGAATTTTTTTCCAGAAACTCAACTTTTAGCTGGTTTTCAAACTTATATCGCTTCAAAATGAGATTTTGATCACGATTCCAAAATTTCAGTTTATTCGGCGCCATAGAGGATGAAAAAGTGGCTTTTAAAGTTCGAACCCGAGTGTTTAAAAGTGTATATAAAATAATGATTTTTCCAGAGGTGAAACTTTATACAGATTTTATAACTGATTTCGCCCGAAACCGAGATTCTTAACACAATTCCAAAATTAATGGCTGTTTTGCGCCACGGAGCCTGAAATAATGGCTTAAAAGTTCGAACCCAAGTGACGAAAAGTGCCAATAAAATCATGATTTTTACAGAATTGTAACTTTATAATAATTTTCTTACTGATTTCGCTTCAGACCGTGATTCTTATCACAATACCAAAATTTTAGCCCGTTTCGCACCATGGAACCTGAAAAAATGGCTTTTAAAGTTCGAACCCAAGTCTTGATTTGTGCCCATGTGAGAGAATTTTTTTCCAGAAACTCAACTTTTTGCTGGTTTTCAAACTTATTACGCTTCAGAATAAGATTTTGATCACGATTCCAAAATTTCAGTTTATTCGGTGCCATAGAGGATGAAAAAGTGGCTTTTAAAGTTCGAACCCAAGTGTTTAAAAGTGTATATAAAATAATGATTTTTCCAGGGGTGAAACTTTATACAGATTTTATAACTGATTTCGCCCGAAACCGTGATTCTTAACACAATTCAAAAATTAATGGCGGTTTTGCGTCATGGAGCCTGAAATAATGGCCTAAAAAGTTCGAACCCAAGTGTCGAAAAGTGCCAATAAAATGATGATTATTCAGAATTGTAACTTTATTATGATTTTGTTACCGATTTTGCTTCAGACCGTGATTCTAATAAATATACGAAAATTTTAGCCCATTTCGCACCATCAAACCTGAAAAAATGGCTTTTAAAGTTCGAACCCAAGTCTTGATTTGTGCCCATGTGAGAGAATTTTTTTCCAGAAACTCAACTTTTTGCTGGTTTTCAAACTTATTTCGCTTCAGAATGAGATTTTTATCACGATTCCAAAATTTCAGTTTATTCGGTGCCATAGAGGATGAAAAAGTGGCTTTTAAAGTTCGAACCCGAGTGTTTAAAAGTGTTTATAAAATAATGATTTTTCCAGAGGTGAAACTTTATACAGATTTTATAACTGATTTCGCCCGAAACCGTGATTCTTAACACAATTTCAAAATTAATGGCTGTTTTTTGCCACGGAGCCTGAAATAATGGCTTTAAAAGTTCGAACCCAAGTGACGAAAAGTGCCAATAAAATCATGATTTTTACAGAATTGTAACTTTATAATAATTTTCTTACTGATTTCGCTTCAGACCGTGATTCTTATCACAATACCAAAATTTTAGCCCGTTTCGCACCATGGAACCTGAAAAAATGGCTTTTAAAGTTCGAACCCAAGTCTTGATTTGTGCCCATGTGAGAGAATTTTTTTCCAGAAACTCAACTTTTTGCTGGTTTTCAAACTTATATCGCTTCAGAATGAGATTTTGATCACGATTCCAAAATTTCAGTTTATTCGTTGCCATAGAGGTTGAAAAAGTGGCTATTAAAGTTCGAACCCAAGTGTTTAAAAGTGGATATAAAATAATGATTTTTCCAGTGGTGAAACTTTATACAGATTTTATAACTGATTTCGCCCGAAACCGTGATTCTTATCACAATTCCAAAATTAATGGCTGTTTTGCGCCATGGAGCCTGTAATAATGGCTTTAAAAGTTCGAACCCAAGTGTCGAAAAGTGCCAATAAAATGATGATTTTTCAGAATTGTAATTTTCATATGATTTTGTTACTGATTTCGCTTCAGACCGTGATTTTAATAAATATACGAAAATTTTAGCCCATTTCGCACCATCAAACCTGATAAAATGGCTTTTAAAGTTCGAACCCAAGTCTTGATTTGTGCCCATGTGAGAGAATTTTTTTCCACAACCTCAACTTTTTGCTGGTTTTCAAACTTATTTCGCTTCAGAATGAGATTTTGATCACGATTCCAAAATTTCAGTTGTGGCGTCGAATTATCCAGATTAAATAATTAATAATAAACTGCTACTTGCTACTTAGGTACGTACTTGCTACTTGCATCGTTAAATCGTTAACAAAGTAATCTACGTACTACGGGACCTACCTGTTTCAAGTATCTACTCGCGACAATACTATCACGCTATCAGTCTTACACATTACGAGAACTCGCCAGAAGGAACGAGTCTGCCGCCTATGCATAATTGCCGCGCTATCGAAGGTTCCTGAAACATCCAGTCTGTGCGAGTGCCTAGAATTTAGTTGCCATCCACCTACCTACTGCCGCCGTCGGCCGTCTAGTATAAATAAGCCCGACGCAGCGAGCCAGTCAGTCAGTCATAATTTTGCCACCAGTCTACGAGGTTCAACGAGTGATCACCCGCGTTCTTCTTACTAGCGCGAGGGACACGTACCCGGCTTCGCCCCTATCATCATGGACTCTATCGGGACATCATCATAGCGCCTCGGCCACGTCCGCGGCCAGCGCTACTCGGATTACAAGCGCCCTGGTTCCAGCGTCTCTGACCAGCGCTTCTTCCACGCAACCATGACCACCACGAGGACACGCAGCATCCTCACTGGTCACGCCGTTCCCGTTCAACTGCCCACAAGGTCCGTCGCACCTTCGGCCGTCTCGTCAGCACTGGAGTGCCTGAAGACCTACGTTCTGCGCCAGTGCCTGACCTCCATCGAGTCCCGGTCACCAGCGCCCGGCGTCGACTCACTGACCCGCGCTTGACCTGCCAACACATCACAGCAGCAACCGGAGTATTCTACATCTGTCCTTCATCATCTCCTTGTCACGGCTACTGACTCACCAATAAACACATGTGACCTTCACAACCTTCTTTCATTTCGTGCCTCACCACCTGATCCCCAAACAGTTTATTCGGTGCCATAGAGGATGAAAAAGTGGCTTTTAAAGTTCGAACCCAAGTGTTTAAAAGTGGATATAAAATAATGATTTTTCCAGAGGTGAAACTTTATACAGATTTTATAACTGATTTCGCCCGAAACCGTGATTCTTAACACAATTCCAAAATTAATGGCTGTTTTGCGCCACGGAGCCTGAAATAATGGCTTTAAAAGTTCGAACCCAAGTGTCGAAAAGTGCCAATAAAATGATGATTTTTCCGAATAGTACTTTTCATATGATTTTGTTACTGATTTCGCTTCAGACCGTGATTCTAATAAATATACGAAAATTTAAGCCCATTTCGCACCATCAAACCTGAAAAAATGGCTTTTAAAGTTCGAACCCAAGTCTTGATTTGTGCCCATGTGAGAGAATTTTTTTCCAGAACCTCAACTTTTTGCTGGTTTTCAAACTTATTTCGCTTCAGAATGAGATTTTGATCACGATTCCAAAATTTCAGTTTATTCGGTGCCATAGAGGATGAAAAAGTGGCTTTTAAAGTTCGAACCCAAGTGTTTAAAAGTGGATATAAAATAATGATTTTTCCAGTGGTGAAACTTTATACAGATTTTATAACTGATTTCGCCCGAAACCGTGATTCTTATCACAATTCCAAAATTAATGGCTGTTTTGCGCCATGGAGCCTGTAATAATGGCTTTAAAAGTTCGAACCCAAGTGTCGAAAAGTGCCAATAAAATGATGATTTTTCAGAATTGTAATTTTCATATGATTTTGTTACTGATTTCGCTTCAGAGCCTGATTTTAATAAATATACGAAAATTTTAGCCCATTTCGCACCATCAAACCTGAAAAAATGGCTTTTAAAGTTCGAACCCAAGTCTTGATTTGTGCCGGTGTAAGTGAAATTTTTTTCAGAAACTCATCTTTTTGCTGGTTTTCATACTTGTTTCGCTTCAGGATGAGATTTTGATCACGATTCCAAAATTTCAGTTTGTTCGGCGCCATGGAGGCTCAAAAAGTGGCTTTTAAAGTTCGAACCCAAGTGTTTAAAAGTGGGTATAAAATAATAATTTTTCCAGAGGTGAAACTTTATACAGATTTTATAACTGATTTCGCCCGAAACCGTGATTCTTAACACAATTCCAAAATTAATGGCTGTTTTGCGCCACGGAGCCTGAAATAATGGCTTTAAAAGTTCGAACCCAAGTGACGAAAAGTGCCAATAAAATCATGATTTTTACAGAATTGTAACTTTAAAATGATTTTATTACTGATTTCACTTCAGACCGTGATTCTTATCACAATACCAAAATTTTAGCCCAATTCGCACCATGGAACCTGAAAAAAATGGCTTGTAAAGTTCGATTCCAAGTCTTGATTTGTGTTCGTGTGAGTGAAATTTTTTCCTGAAACTCAACTTTTCGCTGGTTTTCATACTTGATTCGCTTCAGGATGAGATTTTGAAAAAAATTGGCCTGTAAAGTTCGAACCCAAGTCTTGATTTGTGTTCGTGTGAGTGAAATTTTTTCCTGAAACTCAACTTTTCGCTGGTTTTTATACTTGATTCGCTTCAGGATGAGATTTTGATCACGATTCCAAAATTTCAGTTTGTTCGGCGCCATGGAGGCTGAAAAAGTGGCTTTTAAAGTTCGAACCCAAGTGTTTAAAAGTGGGTATAAAATAATGATTTTTCCAGAAGTGAAACTTTATACAGATTTTATAACTGATTTCGCCCGAAACCGTGATTCTTAACACAATTCCAAAATTAATGGCTGTTTTGCGCCACGGAGCCTGAAATAATGGCTTTAAAAGTTCGAAGCCAAGTGACGAAAAGTACCAATAAAATCATGATTTTTACAGAATTGTAACTTTATAATGATTTTATTACTGATTTCACTTCAGACCGTGATTCTTATCACAATACCAAAATTTTAGCCCAATTTGAACCACGGAACCTAAAAAAATTGCTTTTAAAGTTCGAACCCAAGTCTTGATTTGTGCCCGTGTGAGTGAATTTTTTCCAAAAACTAAAGTTTTTGCTTGTTTTCAAAATTAATTCGCTTCAGAATTTAATTTTGATTACGATTCCGAAATTTGAGTTTGTTCGCTGCCATAGAGGCTGAAAAAGTGGCTTTTAAAGTTCGAACCCAAGTGTTTAAAAGTGGGTATAAAATAATGATTTTTCCAGAGGTGAAACTTTTTACAGATTTTATAACTGATTTCGCCCGAAACCGTGATTCTTAACACAATTCAAAAATTAATGGCGGTTTTGCGTCATGGAGCCTGAAATAATGGCCTAAAAAGTTCGAACCCAAGTGTCGAAAAGTGCCAATAAAATGATGATTATTCAGAATTGTAACTTTATTATGATTTTGTTACCGATTTTGCTTCAGACCGTGATTCTAATAAATATACGAAAATTTTAGCCCATTTCGCACCATCAAACCTGAAAAAATGGCTTTTAAAGTTGGAACCCAAGTCTTGATTTGTGCCCATGTGAGAGAATTTTTTTCCAGAAACTCAACTTTTTGCTGGTTTTCAAACTTATATCGCTTCAGAATGAGGTTTTGATCACGATTCCAAAATTTCAGTTTATTCGTTGCCATAGAGGTTGAAAAAGTGGCTTTTAAAGTTCGAACCCAAGTGTTTAAAAGTGGATATAAAATAATGATTTTTCCAGTGGTGAAACTTTATACAGATTTTATAACTGATTTCGCCCGAAACCGTGATTCTTATCACAATTCCAAAATTAATGGCTGTTTTGCGCCATGGAGCCTGAAATAATGGCTTTAAAAGTTCGAACCCAAGTGACGAAAAGTGCCAATAAAATCATGATTTTTACAGAATTGTAACATTATAATAATTTTCTTACTGATTTCGCTTCAGACCGTGATTCTTATCACAATACCATAATTTTAGCCCGTTTCGCACCATGGAACCTGAAAAAATGGCTTTTAAAGTTCGAACCCAAGTCTTGATTTGTGCCCATGTGAGAGAATTTTTTTCCAGAAACTCAACTTTTTGCTGGTTTTCAAACTTATATCGCTTCAGAATGAGGTTTTGATCACGATTCCAAAATTTCAGTTTATTCGTTGCCATAGAGGTTGAAAAAGTGGCTTTTAAAGTTCGAACCCAAGTGTTTAAAAGTGGATATAAAATAATGATTTTTCCAGTGGTGAAACTTTATACAGATTTTATAACTGATTTCGCCCGAAACCGTGATTCTTATCACAATTCCAAAATTAATGGCTGTTTTGCGCCATGGAGCCTGTAATAATGGCTTTAAAAGTTCGAACCCAAGTGTCGAAAAGTGCCAATAAAATGATGATTTTTCAGAATTGTAATTTTCATATGATTTTGTTACTGATTTCGATTCAGACCGTGATTTTAATAAATATACGAAAATTTTAGCCCATTTCGCACCATCAAACCTGAAAAAATGGCTTTTAAAGTTCGAACCCAAGTCTTGATTTGTGCCCATGTGAGAGAATTTTTTCCACAACCTCAACTTTTTGCTGGTTTTCAAACTTATTCGCTTCAGAATGAGATTTTGATCACGATTCCAAAATTTCAGTTGTGCGTCGAATTATCCAGATTAAATAATTAATAATAACTGCTACTTGCTACTTAGGTACGTACTTGCTACTTGCATCGTTAAATCGTTAACAAAGTAATCTACGTACTACGGGACCTACCTGTTTCAAGTATCTACTCGCGACAATACTATCACGCTATCAGTCTTACACATTACGAGAACTCGCCAGAAGGAACGAGTCTGCCGCCTATGCATAATTGCCGCGCTATCGAAGGTTCCTGAAACATCCAGTCTGTGCGAGTGCCTAGAATTTAGTTGCCATCCACCTACCTACTGCCGCCGTCGGCCGTCTAGTATAAATAAGCCCGACGCAGCGAGCCAGTCAGTCAGTCATAATTTTGCCACCAGTCTACGAGGTTCACGAGTGATCACCCGCGTTCTTCTTACTAGCGCGAGGGACACGTACCCGGCTTCGCCCCTATCATCATGGACTCTATCGGGACATCATCATAGCGCCTCGGCCACGTCCGCGGCCAGCGCTACTCGGATTACAAGCGCCCTGGTTCCAGCGTCTCTGACCAGCGCTTCTTCCACGCAACCATGACCACCACGAGGACACGCAGCATCCTCACTGGTCACGCCGTTCCCGTTCAACTGCCCACAAGGTCCGTCGCACCTTCGGCCGTCTCGTCAGCACTGGAGTGCCTGAAGACCTACGTTCTTCGCCAGTGCCTGACCTCCATCGAGTCCCGGTCACCAGCGCCCGGCGTCGACTCACTGACCCGCGCTTGACCTGCCAACACATCACAGCAGCAACCTTAGTATTCTACATCTGTCCTTCATCATCTCCTTGTCACGGCTACTGACTCACCAATAAACACATGTGACCTTCACAACCTTCTTTCATTTCGTGCCTCACCACCTGATCCCCAAACAGTTTATTCGGTGCCATAGAGGATGAAAAAGTGGCTTTTAAAGTTCGAACCCAAGTGTTTAAAAGTGGATATAAAATAATGATTTTTCCAGAGGTGAAACTTTATACAGATTTATAACTGATTTCGCCCGAAACCGTGATTCTTAACACAATTCCAAAATTAATGGCTGTTTTGCGCCACGGAGCCTGAAATAATGGCTTTAAAAGTTCGAACCCAAGTGTCGAAAAGTGCCAATAAAATGATGATTTTTCCGAATAGTACTTTTCATATGATTTTGTTACTGATTTCGCTTCAGACCGTGATTCTAATAAATATACGAAAATTTAAGCCCATTTCGCACCATCAAACCTGAAAAAATGGCTTTTAAAGTTCGAACCCAAGTCTTGATTTGTGCCCATGTGAGAGAATTTTTTCCAGAACCTCAACTTTTTGCTGGTTTCAAACTTATTCGCTTCAGAATGAGATTTTGATCACGATTCCAAATTTCAGTTTATTCGGTGCCATAGAGGATGAAAAAGTGGCTTTTAAAGTTCGAACCCAAGTGTTTAAAAGTGGATATAAAATAATGATTTTTCAGTGGTGAAACTTTATACAGATTTTATAACTGATTTCGCCCGAACCGTGATTCTTATCACAATTCCAAAATTAATGGCTGTTTTGCGCCATGGAGCCTGTAATAATGGCTTTAAAATTCGAACCCAAGTGTCGAAAAGTGCCAATAAAATGATGATTTTTCAGAATTGTAATTTTCATATGATTTTGTTACTGATTTCGCTTCAGAGCCTGATTTTAATAAATATACGAAAATTTTAGCCCATTTCGCACATCAAACCTGAAAAAATGGCTTTTAAAGTTCGAACCCAAGTCTTGATTTGTGCCGGTGTAAGTGAAATTTTTTTCAGAAACTCATCTTTTTGCTGGTTTTCATACTTGTTTCGCTTCAGGATGAGATTTTGATCACGATTCCAAAATTTCAGTTTGTTCGGCGCCATAGAGGATGAAAAAGTGGCTTTTAAAGTTCGAACCCAAGTGTTTTAAAAGTGGGTATAAAATAATGATTTTTCCAGAAGTGAAACTTTATACAGATTTTATAACTGATTCGCCTGAAACCGTGATTCTTAACACAATTCCAAAATTAATGGCTGTTTTGCGCCACGGAGCCTGAAATAATGGCTTTAAAGTTCGTACCCAAGTGACGAAAAGTGCCAATAAAATCATGATTTGTACAGAATTGTAACTTTATAATGATTTAATTACTGATTCACTTCAGACCGTGATTATTATCACAATACCAAAATTTTAGCCCAATTCGCACCATGGAACCTGAAAACTTTTTTCTTGAAACTTTTCGCTGGTTTTCATACTTGATTCGCTTCAGGCGCTTCAGGATGAGATTTTGATCACGATTCCAAAATTTCAGTTTGTTCGGCGCCATGGAGGCTGAAAAAGTGGCTTTTAAAGTTCGAACCCAAGTGTTTAAAAGTGGGTATAAAATAATAATTTTTCCAGAGGTGAAACTTTATACAGATTTTATAACTGATTTCGCCCGAAACCGTGATTCTTATCACAATTCCAAAATTAATGGCTGTTTTGCGCCATGGAGCCTGTAATAATGGCTTTAAAAGTTCGAACCCAAGTGTCGAAAAGTGCCAATAAAATGATGATTTTTCAGAATTGTAATTTTCATATGATTTTGTTACTGATTTCGCTTCAGACCGTGATTTTAATAAATATACGAAAATTTTAGCCCATTTCGCACCATGAAACCTGAAAAAATGGCTTTTAAAGTTCGAACCCAAGTCTTGATTTGTGCCCATGTGAGAGAATTTTTTTCCAGAACCTCAACTTTTTGCTGGTTTTCAAACTTATTTCGCTTCAGAATGAGATTTTGATCACGATTCCAAAATTTCAGTTTATTCGGTGCCATAGAGGATGAAAAAGTGGCTTTTAAAGTTCGAACCCAAGTGTTTAAAAGTGGATATAAAATAATGATTTTTCCAGTGGTGAAACTTTATACAGATTTTATAACTGATTTCGCCCGAAACCGTGATTCTTATCACAATTCCAAAATTAATGGCTGTTTTGCGCCATGGAGCCTGTAATAATGGCTTTAAAAGTTCGAACCCATGTGTCGAAAAGTGCCAATAAAATGATGATTTTTCAGAATTGTAATTTTCATATGATTTTGTTACTGATTTCGCTTCAGAGCCTGATTTTAATAAATATACGAAAATTTTAGCCCATTTCGCACCATCAAACCTGAAAAAATGGCCTTTAAAGTTCGAACCCAAGTGTCAAAAGTGGCCAATAAAATGATGATTCTTCCAGAATTATAACTTTATAAAGATTCTATAAGTGATTTCGCATAAGAAGGTGATTCTTAACACAATTCCTACATAAATGGCTGTTTTGCGATATGGAGCCTGAAAAAATGACTTTAAAAGTTCGTACCCAAGTGACGAAAAGTGCCAATAAAATCATGATTTGTACAGAATTGTAACTTTATAATGATTTAATTACTGATTTCACTTCAGACCGTGATTATTATCACAATACCAAAATTTTAGCCCAATTCGCACCATGGAACCTGAAAACTTTTTTTCTTGAAACTTTTCGCTGGTTTTCATACTTGATTCGCTTCAGGATGAGATTTTGATCACGATTCCAAAATTTCAGTTTGTTCGGCGCCATGGAGGCTGAAAAAGTGGCTTTTAAAGTTCGAACCCAAGTGTTTAAAAGTGGGTATAAAATAATAATTTTTCCAGAGGTGAAACTTTATACAGATTTTATAACTGATTTCGCCCGAAACCGTGATTCTTATCACAATTCCAAAATTAATGGCTGTTTTGCGCCATGGAGCCTGTAATAATGGCTTTAAAAGTTCGAACCCAAGTGTCGAAAAGTGCCAATAAAATGATGATTTTTCAGAATTGTAATTTTCATATGATTTTGTTACTGATTTCGCTTCAGACCGTGATTTTAATAAATATACGAAAATTTTAGCCCATTTCGCACCATGAAACCTGAAAAAATGGCTTTTAAAGTTCGAACCCAAGTCTTGATTTGTGCCCATGTGAGAGAATTTTTTTCCAGAACCTCAACTTTTTGCTGGTTTTCAAACTTATTTCGCTTCAGAATGAGATTTTGATCACGATTCCAAAATTTCAGTTTATTCGGTGCCATAGAGGATGAAAAAGTGGCTTTTAAAGTTCGAACCCAAGTGTTTAAAAGTGGATATAAAATAATGATTTTTCCAGTGGTGAAACTTTATACAGATTTTATAACTGATTTCGCCCGAAACCGTGATTCTTATCACAATTCCAAAATTAATGGCTGTTTTGCGCCATGGAGCCTGTAATAATGGCTTTAAAAGTTCGAACCCATGTGTCGAAAAGTGCCAATAAAATGATGATTTTTCAGAATTGTAATTTTCATATGATTTTGTTACTGATTTCGCTTCAGAGCCTGATTTTAATAAATATACGAAAATTTTAGCCCATTTCGCACCATCAAACCTGAAAAAAATGGCCTTTAAAGTTCGAACCCAAGTGTCAAAAGTGGCCAATAAAATGATGATTCTTCCAGAATTATAACTTTATAAAGATTCTATAAGTGATTTCGCATAAGAAGGTGATTCTTAACACAATTCCTACATAAATGGCTGTTTTGCGATATGGAGCCTGAAAAAATGACTTTAAAAGTTCGTACCCAAGTGACGAAAAGTGCCAATAAAATCATGATTTGTACAGAATTGTAACTTTATAATGATTTAATTACTGATTTCACTTCAGACCGTGATTATTATCACAATACCAAAATTTTAGCCCAATTCGCACCATGGAACCTGAAAACTTTTTTTCCTGAAACTTTTCGCTGGTTTTCATACTTGATTCGCTTCAGGATGAGATTTTGATCACGATTCCAAAATTTCAGTTTGTTCGGCGCCATGGAGGCTGAAAAAGTGGCTTTTAAAGTTCGAACCCAAGTGTTTAAAAGTGGGTATAAAATAATAATTTTTCCAGAGGTGAAACTTTATACAGATTTTATAACTGATTTCGCCCGAAACCGTGATTCTTAACACAATTCCAAAATTAATGGCTGTTTTGCGCCACGGAGCCTGAAATAATGGCTTTAAAAGTTCGAACCCAAGTGACGAAAAGTGCCAATAAATCATGATTTTTACAGAATTGTAACTTTAAAATGATTTTATTACTGATTTCACTTCAGACCGTGATTCTTATCACAATACCAAAATTTTAGCCCAATTCGCACCATGGAACCTGAAAAAAATGGCTTGTAAAGTTCGATTCCAAGTCTTGATTTGTGTTCGTGTGAGTGAAATTTATTCCTGAAACTCAACTTTTCGCTGGTTTTCATACTTGATTCGCTTCAGGATGAGATTTTGAAAAAAATTGGCCTGTAAAGTTCGAACCCAAGTCTTGATTTGTGTTCGTGTGAGTGAAATTTTTTCCTGAAACTCAACTTTTCGCTGGTTTTTATACTTGATTCGCTTCAGGATGAGATTTTGATCACGATTCCAAAATTTCAGTTTGTTCGGCGCCATGGAGGCTGAAAAAGTGGCTTTTAAAGTTCGAACCCAAGTGTTTAAAAGTGGGTATAAAATAATGATTTTTCCAGAAGTGAAACTTTATACAGATTTTATAACTGATTTCGCCCGAAACCGTGATTCTTAACACAATTCCAAAATTAATGGCTGTTTTGCGCCACGGAGCCTGAAATAATGGCTTTAAAAGTTCGAAGCCAAGTGACGAAAAGTACCAATAAAATCATGATTTTTACAGAATTGTAACTTTATAATGATTTTATTACTGATTTCACTTCAGACCGTGATTCTTATCACAATACCAAAATTTTAGCCCAATTCGAACCATGGAACCTAAAAAAATTGCTTTTAAAGTTCGAACCCAAGTCTTGATTTGTGCCCGTGTGAGTGAATTTTTTCCAAAAACTAAAGTTTTTGCTTGTTTTCAAAATTAATTCGCTTCAGAATTTAATTTTGATTACGATTCCGAAATTTGAGTTTGTTCGCTGCCATAGAGGCTGAAAAAGTGGCTTTTAAAGTTCGAACCCAAGTGTTTAAAAGTGGGTATAAAATAATGATTTTTCCAGAGGTGAAACTTTTTACAGATTTTATAACTGATTTCGCCCGAAACCGTGATTCTTAACACAATTCAAAAATTAATGGCGGTTTTGCGTCATGGAGCCTGAAATAATGGCCTAAAAAGTTCGAACCCAAGTGTCGAAAAGTGCCAATAAAATGATGATTATTCAGAATTGTAACTTTATTATGATTTTGTTACCGATTTTGCTTCAGACCGTGATTCTAATAAATATACGAAAATTTTAGCCCATTTCGCACCATCAAACCTGAAAAAATGGCTTTTAAAGTTCGAACCCAAGTCTTGATTTGTGCCCATGTGAGAGAATTTTTTTCCAGAAACTCAACTTTTTGCTGGTTTTCAAACTTATTTCGCTTCAGAATGAGATTTTTATCACGATTCCAAAATTTCAGTTTATTCGGTGCCATAGAGGATGAAAAAGTGGCTTTTAAAGTTCGAACCCGAGTGTTTAAAAGTGTTTATAAAATAATGATTTTTCCAGAGGTGAAACTTTATACAGATTTTATAACTGATTTCGCCCGAAACCGTGATTCTTAACACAATTTCAAAATTAATGGCTGTTTTGCGCCACGGAGCCTGAAATAATGGCTTTAAAAGTTCGAACCCAAGTGACGAAAAGTGCCAATAAAATCATGATTTTTACAGAATTGTAACTTTATAATAATTTTCTTACTGATTTCGCTTCAGACCGTGATTCTTAACACAATACCAAAATTTTAGCCCGTTTCGCACCATGGAACCTGAAAAAATGGCTTTTAAAGTTCGAACCCAAGTCTTGATTTGTGCCCATGTGAGAGAATTTTTTTCCAGAAACTCAACTTTTTGCTGGTTTTCAAACTTATATCGCTTCAGAATGAGATTTTGATCACGATTCCAAAATTTCAGTTTATTCGGTGCCATAGAGGTTGAAAAAGTGGCTTTTAAAGTTCGAACCCAAGTGTTTAAAAGTGGATATAAAATAATGATTTTTCCAGTGGTGAAACTTTATACAGATTTTATAACTGATTTCGCCCGAAACCGTGATTCTTATCACAATTCCAAAATTAATGGCTGTTTTGCGCCATGGAGCCTGTAATAATGGCTTTAAAAGTTCGAACCCAAGTGTCGAAAAGTGCCAATAAAATGATGATTTTTCAGAATTGTAATTTTCATATGATTTTGTTACTGATTTCGCTTCAGACCGTGATTTTATTAAATATACGAAAATTTTAGCCCATTTCGCACCATGAAACCTGAAAAAATGGCTTTTAAAGTTCGAACCCAAGTCTTGATTTGTGCCCATGTGAGAGAATTTTTTTCCACAACCTCAACTTTTTGCTGGTTTTCAAACTTATTTCGCTTCAGAATGAGATTTTGATCACGATTCCAAAATTTCAGTTGTGGCGTCGAATTATCCAGATTAAATAATTAATAATAAACTGCTACTTGCTACTTAGGTACGTACTTGCTACTTGCATCGTTAAATCGTTAACAAAGTAATCTACGTACTACGGGACCTACCTGTTTCAAGTATCTACTCGCGACAATACTATCACGCTATCAGTCTTACACATTACGAGAACTCGCCAGAAGGAACGAGTCTGCCGCCTATGCATAATTGCCGCGCTATCGAAGGTTCCTGAAACATCCAGTCTGTGTGAGTGCCTAGAATTTAGTTGCCATCCAACTACCTACTGCCGCCGTCGGCCGTCTAGTATAAATAAGCCCGACGCAGCGAGCCAGTCAGTCAGTCATAATTTTGCCACTAGTCTACGAGGTTCAACGAGTGATCACCCGCGATCTTCTTACTAGCGCGAGGGACACGTACCCGGCTTCGCCCCTATCATCATGGACTCTATCGGGACATCATCATAGCGCCTCGGCCACGTCCGCGGCCAGCGCTACTCGGATTACAAGCGCCCTGGTTCCAGCGTCTCTGACCAGCGCTTCTTCCACGCAACCATGACCACCACGAGGACACGCAGCATCCTCACTGGTCACGCCGTTCCCGTTCAACTGCCCACAAGGTCCGTCGCACCTTCGGCCGTCTCGTCAGCACTGGAGTGCCTGAAGACCTACGTTCTTCGCCAGTGCCTGACCTCCATCGAGTCCCGGTCACCAGCGCCCGGCGTCGACTCACTGACCCGCGCTTGACCTGCCAACACATCACAGCAGCAACCGGAGTATTCTACATCTGTCCTTCATCATCTCCTTGTCACGGCTACTGACTCACCAATAAACACATGTGACCTTCACAACCTTCTTTCATTTCGTGCCTCACCACCTGATCCCCAAACAGTTTATTCGGTGCCATAGAGGATGAAAAAGTGGCTTTTAAAGTTCGAACCCAAGTGTTTAAAAGTGGATATAAAATAATGATTTTTCCAGAGGTGAAACTTTATACAGATTTTATAACTGATTTCGCCCGAAACCGTGATTCTTAACACAATTCCAAAATTAATGGCTGTTTTGCGCCACGGAGCCTGAAATAATGGCTTTAAAAGTTCGAACCCAAGTGACGAAAAGTGCCAATAAAATCATGATTCTTACAGAATTTTAATTTTCATATGATTTTGTTACTGATTTCGCTTCAGACCGTGATTTTAATACATATACGAAAATTTTAGCCCATTTCGCACCATCAAACCTGAAAAAATGGCTTTTAAAGTTCGAACCCAAGTCTTGATTTGTGCCGGTGTAAGTGAAATTTTTTTCAGAAACTCATCTTTTTGCTGGTTTTCATACTTGTTTCGCTTCAGGATGAGATTTTGATCACGATTCCAAAATTTCAGTTTGTTCGGCGCCATAGAGGATGAAAAAGTGGCTTTTAAAGTTCGAACCCAAGTGTTTAAAAGTGGGTATAAAATAATGATTTTTCCAGAAGTGAAACTTTATACAGATTTTATAACTGATTTCGCCTGAAACCGTGATTCTTAACACAATTCCAAAATTAATGGCTGTTTTGCGCCACGGAGCCTGAAATAATGGCTTTAAAAGTTCGAACCCAATTGACGAAAAGTGCCAATAAAATCATGATGTTTACAGAATTGTAACTTTATAATGATTTTATTTCTGATTTCACTTCAGACCGTGATTATTATCACAATACCAAAATTTTAGCCCAATTCGCACCATGGAACCTGAAAAAAATGGCTTGTAAAGTTCGAACCCAAGTCTTGATTTGTGTTCGTGTGAGTGAAATTTTTTCCTGAAACTCAACTTTTCGCTGGTTTTCATACTTGATTCGCTTCAGTATGAGATTTTGAAAAAAATTGGCCTGTAAAGTTCGAACCCAAGTCTTGATTTGTGTTCGTGTGAGTGAAATTTTTTCCTGAAACTCAACTTTTCGCTGGTTTAGTGTCAAAAGTGGCCAATAAAATGATGATTCTTCCAGAATTATAACTTTATAAAGATTCTATAAGTGATTTCGCATAAGAAGGTGATTCTTAACACAATTCCTACATAAATGGCTGTTTTGCGATATGGAGCCTGAAAAAATGACTTTTAAAGTTCGAAACCAAGTGTCGAAAAGTGCCATTAAAATGATGATTTTTCCAGAATTGTAAATTTAAAAAGATTTTGTTACTGATTTCGCTTCAGACCAAGATTTTTATAAAGATTTTTATAACAATACCAAAATTTAAGCCCGTTTCGCACCATGGAACCTGAAAAAATGGCTTTTAAAGTTCGAAACCAAGTGTCGAATAGGGCCAATAATATGATGATTCTTCCAGAATTATAACTTTTTAAAGATTTTATAACTGATTTCGCATGAGACCGTGATTCTTAACACAATTCCTAAATAAATGGCTGATTTGCGCCATGGAGCCTGTAATAATGGCTTTAAAAAGTTCGAACCCAAGTGTCGAAAAGAAAAAAATAAAATGATGATTTTTCAGGGATTGTAACTTTACTTTGATTTTGTTACTAATTTCGCTTCAGACCGTGATTCTTTTAACAATACCAAAATTTTAGCCCGTTTCGCACCATGGAACCTGAAAAAATGGCTTTTATAGTTCGACCCCAAGTCTTGATTTGTGCCCGTGTGAGTGAAATTTTTTCCAGAAACTCAATTTTTTGCTGGTTTTCAAACTTATTTCGCTTCAGAATAAGATTTTGATCACGATTCCGAAATTTCAGTTTGTTCGGCGCCATAGAGGTTGAACAAGTGGCTTTTTAAAGTTCGAACCCAAGTGTTTAAATGTGGGTATAAAATGATGATTTTTCAGGAAATGAAACTTTATTATGATTTCGCATGAGACCGTGATTCTTAACACAATTCCTAAATAAATGGCCTATTTGCGCCATGGAGCCTGTAATAATGGCTTTAAAAGTTCGAACCCAACTGTCGAAAAGTGCCAATAAATTGATGATTTTTCATAATGTAACTTTACTTTGATTTTGTTACTTATTTCGCTTCAGACCGTGATTCTTTTAACAATACCAAAATTTTAGCCCGTTTCGCACAATGGAACATGAAAAAAATGGCTTTTATAGTTCGACCCCAAGTCTTGATTTGTGCCCGTGTGAGTGAAATTTTTTCCAGAAACTCAACTTTTTCCTGGTTTTCAAACTTATTTCGCTTCAGAATAAGATTTTGATCACGATTCCGCTGAAAAAGTGGCTTTTTAAAGTTCGAACCCAAGTGTTTAAAAGTGGGTATAAAATGATGATTTTTCAGGAAATGAAACTTTATACAGATTTTATAACTGATTTCACCTGAAACCGTGATTCTTAACCCTTTCGTCCCGGAAAGAAAAAAATCACATTGGATCCGAAGCGGGGTCACTCAGTCCCCCAATTTGTTTTGCTTATTAACACAATTCCAAAATTAATTGCTATTTTGCGCCATGGAGCCTGAAATAATGGCTTTAAAAGTTCGAACCCAAGTGTCGAAAATGCCAATAAAATGATGATTTTTCCAGAATTGTAACTTGATAATGATTTTATTACTGATTTCGCTTCAGACCGTGATTCTTATCACAATACCTAAATTTAAGCCCGTTTCGCACCATGGAACCTGAAAAAATGGCTTTTAAAGTTCGAACCCAAGTGTCGAAAAGGGCCAATAAAATGGTGATTCTTCCAGAATTATAACTTTATAAAGATTTTATAACTGATTTCGCATGAGACCGTGATTCTTAACACAATTCCTAAATAAATCGCTGTTTTGCGACATGGAGCCTGAAAAAATGACTTTTAAATTCGAAACCAAGTGTCGAAAAGTCCCATTAAAATGATGATTTTTACAGAATTGTAACTTAAAAAAGATTTTGTTACTGATTTCGCTTCAGACCGTGATTCTTTTATCAATACCAAAATTTTAGCCCCATTCGCACGATGGAATCTGAAAAAATGCTTTTAAAGTTCGATCATAAGTCTTGATTTGTGCCGGTGTAAATGAAAATTTTTCCAGAAACTCATATTTTTGCTGGTTTTCATACTTATTTTGCTTCAAAATGAGATTCTGATCACGATTCCAAAATTTCCGTTTGTTCGGCGCCATAGAGGCTGAAAAAATGGCTTTTAAAGTTCGAACCCAAGTGTTTAAAAGTGGGTATAAAATAATGATTTTTCCAGAAGTGAAACTTTATACAGATTTTATAACTGATTTCGCCTGAAACCGTGATTCTTAACACAATTCCAAAAAAATGGCTGTTTTGCGCCATGGAGCCTGAAATAATGGCTTTGAAAGTTCGAACCCAACTGTCGAAAAGTGCCAATAAAATGATGAT
>JAIUSX010000335.1:0-33355 GCA_026573805.1 Hesperophylax magnus | reverse complement strand
CCATGTTTTTATGTGTTGTACCTCCTTATTGGGTGAAACTTGGTGAAACATGAAAAAAAAACAATAAGATATGTTATTTGGTAAGATATTTTTAAACTTTCGAAACATCACCTCGATTTATTACATGTTGCCACGTTTACCACGTGTTGCTACGTTTGTTAGTATCTTACCACGTATCGTCATATTCAACCATGTTTTTATGTGTTTTAACTCCTTATTGGGTGAAACTTGGTGACACATGGACAATATGTTAATTTAACTATGCTTTAGAAAATATCACCAAGTTTTACAAATTTAAACATTTTTCAACTTTTCCTACTAAATTTCGTCATTTTTTTGCTAATCTTACCATTATTAAATGTATTTAACAATGTTTTATCTAGGTTTCAACGATTTTACCATTTTTCACATGCTTTTCTTGTTTAAACTTGTATTGTGAGTATTCTAGGTTTTAACACATTTTACCATGTATACTATGTTTGGCAGTCTTTTAGACAGTGTACCGTTTATTAACAAATTCCTCATTTTTGTTCCATGCTTTGTCATTTTTAACCATATTTGACAATGTTTCACAATATTTCTCGTTTTTTGTCATGTTTGAGCGTATAAACTCTTTTTCTACCATTTTTCTAAGTTTTCTTTATTTAATTTTCAAAAAAGTTCTAATGGTTAACCTGTTCCTAATTTTTTGCCGTGTTTTTGTCATCTTTAACCATATTTTACCAAGGTTTACTACATTTTATCATTTTTTACCGTATTTTTTACGATGTTTCTCCATATCTTACCAAAAAATGTTGTAAAACACATGCAAATATTGTTTAGCATGGTAAGATACTAATAAATATCTTAACAAATAGTAAATCTTGGAAAAACATAGCGAAGGTTCATAAATGACATTGAATCAATTGATAATGTGATAAATCATTATTTAACATGGGAAATACGGTATTGTTTACCCCAAATAATTGTCGTTTCATAGAGAATTGTTTATGGCAATGAATTTTGTTCCTGAAGCCTGTTTTCCTCTCCTTCACACCTCTCCGCTTTGTCCGGGAGTCAGTCAAAAACCAACAGCCGTGACGCGAGGTGAACATTATTACCCAAAACGCATCGTATAGCAATAAAATCATCTAAACGCATCGCAAAAATAAGGTTTTGCTAATACCACAACTACAGTGCAATCCGAGTGCATCCCAACAAGTGAATGTTCCTCCACCTCCGTAATTACCCTTATACCTTTATAAAACTCATTGCCAAAGAATAATGATTATGTTATAAAAGGTCCACCGCTTAATCATTTGGTCAATTCGAGCCACATACATTATTATGTAGAGATATGAACCAGCGCATCGTGTCATTGTAATACGTATTTACGCATTTATCCAAGATATTGTGTTTCATTGTTAAATACGTGTCGAATTATTTATGTGGGTAAGGTAGATGGTTTTATACAGTAAGATCTCGCATTATTTATTTTAATTAAACGATTTATTGTTATTATATTATTTATCGTAAAAATGACTAACGAAACGTCAAATGTACAAATTAATATAGAAATTAAGTTATTGGAAGCTCGTCAAAATTCATTATTTTCAAGAGCTCAGAGAATATTTGATAGCATAAAAAATTTAAAGATGACATCGTCAAAAAATACTTTTTGCGCAAATGCCACATTGTTACCAGAGATTAGGAAGGAATTTTTGGAAATGGTTACTAAAATAAACATGCTAAACCTTACCATAAATCCGGAATATATTCCCAATTTTCAAATGGATCAATTATTTGACGAACTTTACGCCATTATTCAACTAACCGCCCGGCAAATGAATAATGAAAATATGAATCAGTCGTCACCCAACCAAAACATAATCTAAAGTTACTAAAATTAACGCTACCCCGCTTTAATGGGAATTTAATGAACTGGAAAATTTATTATGAAACATTTAAAAATATTATTCACGAAAACACAGATCTCTCTAATGCAGAAAAAGTACAATATTTGGTCGGATCATTGTCTGAAAAAGTATTACATATTTGTGTTGGGATTCCAACAACAGCGGATAATTATGAAATTATTTGGAAAGCTTTAATAGAAAAATATGAAGATAATCGAGCACACGCAGCGTATTATTTTGATCAAATTTTAAACATTAAACAAATAACTATTCCAACAGCATCTAATTTAGAAGCGTTTATAGATCAGTTTCATTCGTCAATTTCGGCGTTACAACAATTGAAAATTGCCAATTTATTACAATATTTCTTCCTTTACATAGGAACTCAAAAATTAGATAAGGAAACGGCTATGGCATTTGAATCGTCAGTAAGGAGATCTGAGACATTATTGGGTTTATAAAAACAGTTTATTTTTAAACAAGTTCTGCTGTGTAATTATTATTACGCGTGACAGCTGTTTCACGCGTAATAATAATTACACAGCAGAACTTGTTTAAAAATAAACTGTTTTTATAAACCCAATAATAATATTATTGAATATATAAAAAATAAAAAATAAAATGGAGTTCTACAAATTAAACTTAATAACAATTAAAAAAAAAGATCTGAGACACCTTCATATGAAGAGTTCGTGACTTTTTTGCGTGAACACGCAAAAATATTACAACGGACATCTGCATTACCGGAATGTAAATCGCAACAGCACATAGAGAAAAACTCACTGAAGCAATATAGCCAAGCGTTTGTTAGTGTAACAGACAGAAAAATAAAACAATACGAGAGCGCTGTATGTAACCTATTAGATCATACATCAATTTAAAAATGCCCAACATTTTTAAAAGCATCTCCTAAGAAAGTAGTATAGTAAAGATAAAACAAGTTTTTACTTTTTATTTACTTTTTCAAAAACGTGAGAAATATACTAAACATATTTGATATTAAGAATATATATACCTCGCAATAGCACAATCTATAATGGAATACGGCATTATTGCCTGGGGCTATGCCAGTAAAAAATACATAGACACACTGTATAAAGCTCAGAAAACCTTAATAAAAGTAATACTTAAAGTACCAATACTAACACCCACTTCAACCATATTTAATAAATTCCCAGTGTTGAAGATTCAAAAATTATATTCTAAACAAATACTTACTTTCCTTTACAAGAACCTAAACACATTTAAAACTTCACAAACCTCTCGCAATACCAGTACAAGACATGCACACCAACTACTAATACCAAAAACCAACACATCCTTTGGACAAAAACACTACAGATTCCAGGCTATATAACTTTATAATTCACTTCCAACACAATATAAAACATCTAATCTTACAGAATACAAAAAACACATATGGAACTGGCAACAATCCTTTTAATATTTAATTTTTTATATTTCACTTTTTTTTGGAATAACTATAGGAAAACTATTGTTATAACTATGGAAAAATCGATTTTATATTTTATTTTTAATGTTTCTCTGTGTAACCAACTCCACTGTATTGTTTTAGAATTATATAACTTTACAATTGAAAAAATCCTCCACAACACAGGTGAACTCCTAGCGTGGAGGACAATATACTATAACATTGTATAACAAATATATTAAAGAATAAATAAAAAAATTTAAAAAAGAATAGATTTGAAATTGCTCAAAAACAAAATCTATGCAGAAATTGCCTTTGTAAAATGCACTTTGCTAATAAATGTTAATCGGAAAACCGATGCAAATATTTTAATCAAAATCATCACTCTTTATTACATTTTAATACAACAGCATGTTATGATGCAGGGCTAGATTCCTTTTGTTGTTATATTTTATTAATTAATTTGTTCTGCATCATCACATCTATCTCTCTCGTTTCCCTAATCTAGTTAGGAACCGGACGATTGTCTATGGTAGTTTGTAATTTTTTCATGCGGCGGGCGGAGAGCGACATCTGGGTCCGGCGGAAATTAGGAAACACTTCTTAGCTGAGCAGTCAACGGGTGGGATCGTAGACTGGACAGCTGACAGTCGCGGTAATTTCTATTTTGGAGTAATTATTTGTATGGATGGATTCCATTCCTTTTTTGTACATTAAAGTGCGAGTTTGCTTCGGGCACGACGGGATTCGTTTCCGCAACCTGTAAAACAACCATTCCCGATGTGGGTAATGGAGATTTCTTTGGAAGAAATTGTGTACGGGCGAACCACGCGACAATCGTAACCCGGTAATCAGCCGACAGCGGTAATCCGTAAATAAATGTTCCATCCGGCGTAAGATTAAATTATATTCAATTCTAAATTCGGGCTACGCAAAACCGACAAGCGGGAACCTCGTTATTTGGGACGTTTTGATGTTTGGGAATACCAACCGCACGTGGCCGACGGCCGAAAGAAAGCCACTAGAATAGGTTGCAGCATCCTCAGAACCCGGATACATACGGATTATTAGTTGGAGTTCGTAGATGCGGCCGGGAGATAGATTTCTGCCCTTTCGGAGGCCCGATCCACGCTTCACGGGGTCACGTCAGCCGATGGATGGAGCCCGGGGGACGTTCCGTCGCTTCGCCATTAAGAAAAAAATACAGTGTTCAGTAATAGGAGACGTAGTGACTCGCTCTCGTAGTGTAGATTATGTTAACGGATACAGGTCGGTCTTGGTGTAAGTGAATTGGCTTAAGCATTGTGTTTGTTGTTATTCCTTGGGTTTTGTACTTATGAATGTAAATGAGTATAGTCTTAGAATATAGTTGTTTAATTGACATGATGTTAAGATTGGTGAAGATTTCGTCAGTGCTAGTTCTTACAGGAACTTTCAGTATAATTTTCACTATAGCTTTTTGAGTTTTAATTAGTGGATTTAGTATATTTTTATTTGCACTGCCCCATCCAATAATACCGTATTCTAACAGTGATTGGCAGAGAGCCATGTAAATTTTAATTAAGTCTTTTTTAATGAGAACATTCCTGATAGTTTTGAAAAAATAACTTAGTTTTTTAATTTTATTATCTAAATAGCTAATGTGATTGGTCCATTTTAAATTTCCATCAATTTTTAGACCCAGATACGTTATATTGTCAACGTTTTCTAATGAGGGACAATTAGAATGCTAATTTAAGTGATGCGGGCTATGAATTTTCATGTTAAGGTTTTCTTCAGAGTTTTTTGAATTTTTTTTATTTTGTAAGTGATGAATTTGGTTTTATTAGCATTTAGTGTAAGTGAATGGTAGTCTAGCCATTTTTTAACCTTCCAGCGGGCGCGTTGAGAAATTTCCCTTGAGCGGGCGCTTGTCGTAAATTTTACGTCATCAAGTTTTCTCCATGTAAGTGGTGTTTTCTTTATACAAATGTTAGGGAATTTTTTTAACGATATGAAGAATGATAATAGGCAGTACTTAAAAAAATAAAATTTGACTTTCTTAAAAAAAACGAAGCAACACTCTAAACATTTTAATATTTCAAAACAAAATTTGTTATCGACCTATTTAGTCAGAATCAATATTCCCATCCTTACAATTGTTACAAACCACCTCAACTGATGAATGGTTCTTGCATGTAAAGGACTGGCAACGGCAACACTTCATTGATGCTGACGATCTTTTCTTATCCAGTGCACATAACCGACAAACACCGAGTTTTGGAAAGCTTATGTTTTCTTCTTCTGTCATCGGTTCAATTGCCCTACCGTAACTCACTTTGAGAAAAACATTTATATCTTGCGGTAAATGTTTGACATTTGATTTGACTCTAGCATAGCTCGAAGCTCGATGCTTACAACTAAGTGGAAAGAGTGGGGGAAGCGATAAGGCGCGTCTGTCGTAAATTTTACGACAGCGCGCCCGCTGGAAGGTTAATCCTGTTTAGTGTGTCTTCAGCTTTCTTAAATGTTTCTGTCCAATTTTTCCCATTTATAAGGAGAACAGTATCATCCGCAAAACTGATGATTTCTCCGTCACATTCTATGTGGCATGGGTCATTAATGTAAACTAGCAGTTAAAAACCCGCTCCGCGGGTTTTTTTCTGCTGGGCTCTGCGGGCGGCTCTTAGTTGGACTTCGCCCATTTTAAGTGATATTAACAACAGTTACATTTAATAGATAGATATTAGAACATTCACAGAGAGAGGGTGAGTATATATATTGTTAAAACACGGAACAGGAAGGAGTTAATTAATAATAACATTCTAAATTTACGCATAATAAGAATGACAGTTGTTTGAATAAATGAAATTTTACGTATTTGTGATGGATTATTTCAAATGAAACACTATTATTGACTACATGTCTACAACTGATATTAACTGTTATTGTACCTAATATAATTAGCTCATAGGAGACTTGCAGTGCTTAAATATGTGTTACAACCGTCAATGTCTATAAGTTGAATCAATATCGTTTAGTTTGTCACAATTAAAGATAGTTTTAACAAAGTTGACTTAAATAATAGATTATTACATATTGATTAATTGTACCCGTGTTTATGAATAAAAGGAGGGTAATTGTGCGATGACATTAGCAGTCGGTTTAATTAAAAGGTGTTAATTTTACTCCAACTGGTGGTAATTCTTTACCTACAACTGTTACTGTATCTAATAAAGTTTAAAGCTAAATTATATATACACCTTCATCAGGAGAGTAAAAATCTATATATAAAGGTAGATTATTAAAATATAGCGCCCCTGAGGTGATATCTCACCAAAGCGGCGCTATACAAATTGTCCAATAAATAAATAAATATAATGTTTACATTTTATTGTGTATACACCGAAGTCAAAAATTAAATATAGATTGCAATTGGGAAAGAAGAAGTGGAAGGAGGGGGGAGGGGTAAGAGTAGGCTGGGTTTATAATAATTAGGAATTACAATATCGTTAGACGGGAAAGACCAGTTGAGTGGGAAAATATTTAAAAGAAAGTTTATAAAAAAATTCTTGTTAATTATATCTGCTTTTATATTAATATGTTTCCTCATTTCTAAAATTTCAAAATTATTTATAGTGAAGTATTTTAAGACCTGAAAACGACAAATAGCATATAACCATAAAACAATATATTCATAAGACAAATAGCATTTAATAACGGTTATTCTAATAAATTGGTAGTTGAAATACTAAATAAAAAAATTAAACGCATTCTCTTCAAACGGTCTTTCTAAAGAAATAAACAATGGCGTAGAATTCTGTTTGTGGATAGCGATACTTCTAAAATTATATATATAAACAATCCTGGTACCATTCAACTGGCGTTTTACACTAATAACAATGAAGAAATATATTCTTAATAATAAAGATAGCAAAATTCAAATAAAAAAATCAGGAGTTTAAAAACTCAATTGAGATGATTGTAATTTCTTTTACAAAGGTAGAACCAATAGAAACTTTGAAGTCAGAACTAAAGAATATCGCAGGGCTATAAATGGAAATAGTGAATCTGAGTTTGCAAATAATCTTTTAAATAATGATCATACTTTCGATAAAAATTCAGGTCTTAAAATACTTCACTCAGGATATAAAGCATCGCAAATAAATAATTTTGAAATTTTAGAAATTAGAAAACATGCCAATATAAAATCAGATATAATTAATAAGAAAAAATATATATAAATGATTATGATAAATGCCATTACAAAGTGATAAGCTTCCAGAAGAAATCTTCTTATAAAACGCTTGTTAATGGTAAGTAGTCAAGTATTGTGAGCTGCATATTTAAATATTCGCGCCAGGCATTTGGTTCGTTTTTAAACCGCCAGAGGTGCGCTCTGTCGGCCATCTTGAAGAAACGCGTGAATTTTTATAAACGTCAAACATAATCACGTAACTGTGGAGAATTTTCATTGTAATGTAATTAATCCAATGGATTATGAACTTTCTAAAACATATTTTTTTCGATATTATCCAAAAATTATATGAGCAGAAACGATGCTTTTGAAGAAATCTCGTATTATTATGGGGCGATCCTATTTTAGTATGGAATCGTGTCTTAATATTCAAGTTACCCGAAACAGACAATTTTAATTTGACCAATCAGAGGGCCTACACCGTCCAGACGCTGGTACAATAATACTATCAGATTAGGAACAGAATCGGACCCAGAATACTTCCTTGAGGCACCCCGAATTTGACATCAATACACTCACTGGTTATGTTGTTAAGTTTCACAGTTTGCTTTCTATTTCCCATGTAGTTTTTAAAGAATATCAGTTCATTATCAGTGATCCCTATGTTCTCTAGTTTTTCAAAAAGATGTGAGTGATTTATTGTGTCGAAGGCTTTAGAAAGGTCGAGAAATACTCTAATGCATTTTTTATGTGAATCTAGAGAATTTTTAATATATTCAATTACTAAGGCTATTGCGTTGGATGTTGCTAGATTTTTTCTGAAACCAAATTGTTTTGGTGAATTTGAATCTAGGTAAGGAGTTTTAACTGTTATTTCTAAGATTTTAGATAATGTGTTCAGAATTGTGATTGGTCTATAGTTAATGATATCTGTACGATTTCCTGATTTAAAGATTGGTGTAATAGTCCTTATTTTGAGTTGGGATGGAAATCTGCTTTCCGTAATTGATTTGTTTATTAGAAAGAGTATCGGTTTTGTAATTTCATCTTGTATGAATTTTAATGTTTTCATTGTGATTTCATCACTACCAGATGAAGATGTTGGTTTGAATTTAGAAAATATTAGTGTTAATTCTTGTTTAGTGATGTGTTTTTAGGCAAATTTAAACCTTTGTTGATTTGGGTGTTTGTTTATTTTTGGATTATAGTGTTGGGGTTTGGTTATTTTATTCGCTAAGTTCGAGCCTATGTTTGCAAAAAAGTTGTTTGTATAGTTAATTAGTTTATGTGCGTTTTTGTTGAGCGAGAGTGTACCGTTCTCTGTTTTGATTTCTTCCAATAGGTTTGCTTTGTTTTGATTTGTGTAGGTGATTCCTTTAATTATTTGCCAGATAAGTTTTGGATTATTATTGGATTGATGTATTTTAGATCTGTAGTAATTTTATTTGACCGATTTAATAAGATTGGAGCAGATTTTTCTATAATTTCGGCAAAATAGTTTTAGGGAAAGGTCGTATGGACAGTTTTTTATTTGCTGATGGATCTTGTCTCTTTTTCTTATATATTTTAGTAGGCCAGGTTGTGATCCATGCTTTTTTGATAATTTTATTGTGTGAATAGTGTAATATTGTGTCTTGTACATAAAGTGATTCAGATTGTCTCTCAAATAACAGTGTTTAATTTATAAGGACCCTTCATATTACATGGTCCTTGCTAACCGGAGATTGTGATCCAAGCGAAATCACAGGAATTTAAACAAAAACCAAGCGGTCAAAAATATAGAAGAAATCTGTGGGGAGATCATGCTAAAATTTGAAACCTGAAAACCACGTCATCGCATCAGAAACAGATAAGTGCCAATCCTTCCAAATCCAACCCCCATCACATCCAAAAATCCCACAATGCGATTTTTATTATTTTATTCAATAGAAATACTTTGTAACAAGTTTTAAAATACACTGTTTTCAATATCATAAAAATTTGAAATCATAACCTAAGTTTTTTATGACATTTTGCAATAACAATATTAGTTACGTGATTTATGAGCAGATTATAACGAAAATAGAAGCATTGTAGGAATTTTGTCATAATTTCTATCAATTTGGGGAATTAATACGCGAATATATTTCTTGTTTTAGCGAATTATTGCAGTTATTGTTCAATTATCAGAATTTATTGTCGCAATTAATACAATGGAAAAATTGAAAGGTTTAATAAACAAACGCGGAGTGTTAAGGGGAAAGTTAACAAGAATCAATGATACGTTAAATACGCTTTCAGCTCATGAAATCAAACTGAGATATGACTGAATTATATCTCTAATTGATTAATTTGAAGCTATTCAGGATGAAATTGAGAAAATGTGCAATTTAAATAAAATCGAAAATGCTTCTCAGAGAGAGTCATTTGAAAATCAATATTATTCGATAATGGTAACAGCCGAAGGTGCATTGGAATCCGTAGAACCGTCGGAGGTTGAAATAAAATTACCTAACCTAAAGGTACAAGAATTCCAGGGAGACCAGAAAAATTGGAAATTAGTGGAAACTTTTGAATAATTTAAAAAAACTAAATTTTTTAAATTAGTGGAAACTTTTAAGACTTTAGTACATAATACTAATTTGATAAGCAATGTATAGAAATTTTATTATTTTTGGAATCTTGCATAAAAGGAGAAGCGATTAAAATCATTCCAAATTAAAAAAATCTCAGATTCACGGTATCAAGAAGTGTGGGAAATGTAACATTAGAGATATTTTAATTGAAGGGCAACTGTACACAAGCATATTCAATTCATATTCCAATTGAAAGACATGAAGCAAGAAGATGCAGTAACATTGCGGCGATTGATAGATGGGACTAACGTCAATTTACACAACTTAGGAGTTCAAGTAAATCAATGGGATGCTTTTATTATTAACATAATTTCCAACAAATTAGACATGATAACTAGAAAACATTGGGAACAAAGCCCTTTTTGGGAACTTGCCCACACTGAAAGAATTCTTGAAATGTTTAGCTTTACAAGCCCAAACTTTAGGACTTATGACTACGGTCAATATATTAAACCATGACAATGACAATCATAATAAGTACTTAATGCGAACCATGCCCTTGCATCTCCTTCGAAAGTTTGAGTAAGTCAGGTTTGTATGTTGTTGTTCTTAATTTTAGGCACGATTCCAGGTTGTCATCAATAAGACGACTTCTCAATTTACTTTTGATAAAGTTCATGCTTGAATAAGATTGTTCGCATGAATATGTAAAACCAAAAATGGATAGTACAGAAAAAGCGAGTTTTTTTAGCTGGTCATAACAGTTGGGAATACTATTCCAAGCGTTGAATATGATCATGTTTTCCTTCTCTAGGTCTTTCAAGGTAGACCACTTGTGTTGTGAACTAAGCTAACATTTTTTTCTTCTCCAATATTTCTAAATCAACACAAAGACGTTCAAATTTAGAGCTCCATAATTCCTTGTTTTTTAAATCCAGCAATTGTATTTCAAAGTTACCAACGTCAATGCCAAACGGAGAAAAATTCAAATCTGTTTTCGAAGCATTAAGATGATGTTTGACGAATACTAAGGTCGCTCTGCTGTTTTTAAATTCCTGAAACCTGCTGAGAAATGCTTCCCTCATATTTAAGATGGTTGTTTTGAAGTAGTGCTTGTCAATGAAAGAATTATTTTCTTGGTGATGCTTCAGCAGACTCGGAAAGTGAAACAATGTTTCCCTTGCAAAATCTTCAGCAAAGAGGGATAATTTGTTTTCAAATGAAACGACTTCTTCTAACATCGAAAAAATTGTATTTCCTTTCCCTTGTAGTTTATGATTAAGTTGATTTAGATGAGACGTAACGCCTACCATGAAATAAAAGTTTTGAATCCACTTATCGTGTGTTAGTTCTGGATAGTTAACATCCTTCTCGAGGAGAAATACTTTGATATCTGGAAACAGCGATTTGAAACGCTTTAAAACGTTCCCTCTTGATAACCAACGTACCTTGTTATGAAGCAGAAGATCACCGTACTCACTCTCCATTTCAACTAAAAATTCTTTGAATTGGCGATGATTAAGAGCTTTAGCAAAAATGGAGATAACAGTCGTAATCACCAATTCCATAACTTTACCAATTACTTTTGGAAATGTCTGCGCACAAAGCGCTTCTTGATGAATGATGCAATGGTAAGCAAGTATCTCGTGATTATTTTTTTCTTTCAAAAGAGCAACAAACCCCCTTCTGTGGCCGGTCATACTTTTTGGCCCCGTCTGTTGAAATCGACACAATGTTTTCGAGAGAAATTCGATGTTTATCCATACATCCAATTACAGCGTTTGCGATATCCTCTCCACGCGTCTGACCTTTGAGTGGCAATAATCCTAAAAGTTCTTCTTTAGTACCTGTATGAGAAATAAATCTTACAAAAAGCGAAATTTGCGCTGTATCATTTATGTCATAAGACTCAACTGCTATTGATAAAGCCGAAACCAATTTTAGATCTTCGATATGCTGGATGGTTATATTCGAAGATATTTTAAGTGTTCTATCTTTCATTGTTTTGGCAGACAACGGTAAGTCTTTAATTTTTTTTTAAATTTCTATCTTGTTTTTAAAATCCCGGAATAGTTCTTCGGATGCCTTTACACAACAACTTTTAATGTATTCGCCGTCTGTGTACGGTTTCCCTCTCTTAGCAATCTCTCGACTAACAACAAAACTTGCCATATTAACATTACTGAAAGATTGCATCCAGTTGTTAAATACAGAAGTTGATGTCTCTTGAGTCTTCTGGAGTTCCTCAACTGCTTTCTTCCTTGCATTACCGACAGGATATTTATTGCTAAATGAAGTGTGATTATTTTTAAAGTGTCTCTCCAAATTTGACTTCTTGTTATGCGCCAATTTTTCCTTACAAATAAGACATGTCGGAAGGCCATCTAAGTTTTGAATAAACGCAAAAGTCTCGGTCCACTCAACTCTAAATTCACGGTTTTCATCTTCCGTTTTTCTTTGCTTCTTTTTGGTAGCCATGTGAAATGGGGACCTATAAAAAATCCCAAAAATATTTTTTTCCGTCACCAATATCTACTAAATAACTATCATATTATAATATAATTTTTTTCCGCCACCAACACTAAATAAATATCATTATAATATAAATTATTATCATATACATATATCAAATTTTTATTTTTATTTTTTTATTTATTTATTATTTATACCCGCTAAACTGCTCAAGCAGTTTGTCAGCAGGTCAGTTTAACATAATATATTATCAAAGCATACAAAAATCAAGAAATTACAATATTTAAAATAGATACAGAAGAATTTAAATAGGAACTTAAATAATCACAAAAACAGAGCCATATATAAAAAAAGAAACAATAGAATAACTTTTACGTAATTGTAAAAAGCATTCACTTTGTGGCTCAACATAATTTATAATAAAAACACATAAATTTGTTTTTGACCACGATAGTTTTATTTTCACTCTACCGGTTTCGGAAGATCCCTTCCTTCGTCAGGAGAATATTTAAAACTGTTTTAAATATTCTCCTGACGAAGGAAGGGATCTTCCGAAACCGGTAGAGTGAAAATAAAACTATCGTGGTCAAAAACAAATTTATGTGTTTTTATTATGAATAACTTTTAACTTACTACAATACAAAATAATAAAATATAAAGACAGTCAGTTGTAACACAGGCAAATTACTCATATTCATATGTATAAATATTAAATTAATGATGTATATACCAGTAGAATGTGCCGCTGGATGGAATAAAAACCCTTGTAACACGTGCGCGACAAACACGACAAACGCCGACCACCGTGACCGTAGCAACGCGACAGGCGAGGTGACTGCTATCCATCGCCAACCAGACTTATTGAAACGCGAGAAGAGTCTCCCTCGCACCGCGCACCCCGCAGTCGTCACCCGCCGATACAATTTCAACAATTTCACCATCTCCTCGAGCGTCTCATTCTAAATGGATAGATGAATTCTTGGACAAAATTGCCCCCCCTTCTGTACCTAACTTAGATGAAATAACGCCCATCTATAATACTCCTATATCTAATCATTGGCTAGACTCTCCATTCACCTTAATTGAGCTAAAAAATTGTTTATCAACAGTCAAGGACTCATCTCCAGGCAGAGATGGTATACCTTACAGCATAATCAAAAATAGTAATGAGAATGTTCTAAACCACTTCTTAAGCATCTTAAATAAAAACTTCCTGACTGGTATAATGCCTGATGACTGGAGTTGTCAAATAATCATCCCTATTTTAAAAACAAACAAATCACCAAATTCTGGACCCAACTACACGCCAATCGCTCTTTCATCCACCCTCAGTAAACTTTATGAAAAATTAATTAAAAACCGATTAGAATTTTTTGTCGAGAGTAAACAGCTTCTCTCTCCATCTCAATTTGGATTTAGGAAAAAAAAATCCACTCAAGATAACCTTGCCATCATCAGCACTGATATTAATTTATCAATTTCTAAACAGGAAGTTTGTCTTGCCGTCTTTATAGTTATAGAAGGCGCCTTTGACAATGTTTCCATCCCAATCCTGAGAAAAAAACTTCTAGGCCTTGGCCTTCCCCCCATGTTTGTCCAATCTATTATTAATCTATTTCTAGATAGAAAAATTTTCATTGAACTTCCAGATATTTCTCCTCAAAGTAGGTCTATTTGGAAGGGTTTACCACAAGGCGATGTATTGTCCCCCTTACTGTATAATATATACACTTATGATATGCAAGTCACTATTCCCCCACAAGTAAAAGTTATTGAGTTCGCAGATGACATAGCTTTCTTCTTATCATCCAAATTCATCCCTCTCGCCGTCAAATATCTTAACGAAGCCATGAATGCCCTTTGCACATGGCTCACGTTAAATGGTTTTGAACTTTCAATCCAAAAGACTCAGTGTGTCACCTTCTCAAATCGCCATAAAACCCCCCCCGTTCAAATTTTATTTAAAAATTCTCCAATCCCCAACGCTTCTGAAGTAAAATTTTTGGGAGTAACATTTGATAGGAAACTTAAATGGTCTTCCCATATTAATAATTTAGTTACTAAATGCGAAAAAAATTTATATATATCATCAGATCATTATCTGGCGTTTGGTGGGGAGCTCACCCTACTTGCATCAAGTTGCTTTACAACGCACTTATTCGAAGCCATCTCGACTATGCCTGCCCACTTTTTAGTACTGCCTCAAAAAATGTACTTGATAAATTAGACAAAATTCAATCTAAATCTTTGCGAATTATAACTGGAGCGATGCAATCGTCACCCATCAATTCCCTTCAAGTAGAATGTTCTGATCCTCCTCTTTATATAAGGCGTCAACTATTTGCTGACAAATTTGTTCTTAAATGTTTAAATTCTAAATGTCATCAGGTTATCCCCAGCGTCTCGTTGTTCATTGACTCAACCCATTCATCTACAATCAGAACTTCAACTAAACCTCTTCCTGACATCTGTAAAAATTTTAAGGGCGAGTTGTTTCGGAAAAGCTGAACAATTATTCAGATTCCCGAGTTCTATTCAAATGTAAGAAAATCTTCACGTCGATTTTATTCAAATACAAATTGGGTTGTTTCAACTCCGAAAAAGCTTCCGTTATATTTGAATAATCCGTTCCAGTGTTCCCCGCCGAATCGGGCAATTATGGCAGAGAATAATTTTTTTGCGAGACAGGAATTATTTTTACGCTGGCAACACCTCGTATTTTTATCAATCTGTCAAAACTTTTTCCCGCCGTCGCGTTGTTGGACTGCCTGTCAGGCTTTGTGATTGTTTTGTCTCAATTGTTGAAAACTTAAAATGGATCCAAACTTACTTTAAGTATTGTAAATTATACCCTTTTTCCATAATAAATATGAACTTTATGAATAAATAATACTCATGTTTGTAACCGTATAGTTACGTGAGTAAGCATTTTGTTTTCCTAAATCCCAATGTAAAGCTTGATAATATTATGTAGAGTTTCGTCTTCTAAACAACATAAACGATCATAATGAAAACATTTGCGATACCTCTATATAATTATCGCTTGTAATATTACCCGGTGTTTCTGTGGAATGAGACAGGTGGAACTCTCTAAAAGCATCGCGTTTTATCCCTTCTGGATTGTTCCGCAATAGAATGAATTATGGCGGCAATTTTTTTGTTTATTTTTATATATTATGTTGCATTCCGCCACACTTTAATAATGTGTTACCGAGGAATATTATAAATAACGTTCAAAAAATATCCGTAAGAAACGTGAAGATGAATTTGTGTATTTTGACCTATTAAATATAATATTTCAAGTGCATATTTAATTTTATATCAGCAATTCCTTGTACGATCTTGTTACTTATAAATATGAAATGTGTTTTCAGGAAACAATGCAATGTTGGTGAGGAAGTATAACAATATTCTCACCAGTAAAAAGACCGTCGCAGTCATCTTCAAACAACGAGAGGCGACATGGCTTACTCTTATATCCGATTTCAATGGCGATGGATTCTGTCAAACAGCTCCGAGCTCGGTTTGAAAATATGAAGCGTCGGGCAAGGCAGGTTGGAATATATTTCTTAATTGGTATTAATCTTAACGCCATAATGCTGTTAAATGAACTGTTATATTTAGTAATTGGTTGCCCTGATGCTTTGTTTAATTCATGCAGGTATATATGTTTATTAATTGACTTTTAATAATGCTTCAAGGACGGTAGCAGAGAAATTCAGGAGAGGACTGGCGGTGGACACAAATTTTATGCGGAGCATAGTGGCTACTTCGATTGACGGACTCCAGCGTGTTTGACGATGACATCAGCACTTTGGTGCTGCAGGAGCTAGCTGGTGGTGGAAGAAGGTGGGAGTTTGGTTAGCGCCACAGCTGAGGTTTATTATGGTGTTGACTGCAGTTTACTAACTACTACTACAATGTTTCCTAGTTTTATATTAGTTCTTCATTTAAGATAATCTGGTTAATTAATGCATTTTCACATTATTTTAAGCTTCCAACTCCTACCCCTTTGACAGCAGCTCCACAGAACCAACGATCTAATAACCTATTTCCTCTCCTTTTAAATGTAAGCGAATTTGTCGAATGATTTTATATAAGATGCTAGTAGTGTAAAGCAATTATTTTTCATTATCGTTGCTTTATTTAAGAAATTAATCTGATTAATTAATGTATTCTTATGTTGTTAATGCATCCAAATCCAACCGTTTTGATAGCAGCGCCCCAGAAACCTCAATCCTAAGAGCAATTTCATCTCCTTTAAATGTAAACGAATTTGTTGACTGACTTAATACAAGTTTTCAAACAAACTATTAGTAGATTTTAGTACAAAATATTTGTATTTCACTATCGTTGCTTTATTTAAGATAATAATCTGATTAGTTAATGTATTCTCATGTTGTTGAAGCATCCAAATCCAACCCTTTTTACAGAAGCGCCCCCTATTATTATTATACATACCGATTACCGGTTTAAAAAAAAATTGGATTATTGAGACAAGAACGAGTAATATCGGAGTCATGCTAAAACTAAACTGAGATGAAAGCAGTTTATTCCCCTCTGTTCAATATCTACTGGGTGAATTCTTTAATGTACTAATATTAATTTTAATATTTTTTCTCTTTTTTATGTACACATTTCTTATGAAGTATTTTTTGGCTTCACAATTACCTACATTATATTACATGATAATACTAACAAATGTACATTGTGTACTTACGACGGGGTACTCCAGTAAGACCGCATTTTTCTTTTCTTTCCTTTTAAAACTGTAAATTAAAAAAAATGCATTTTATGCAATATTATGCATGGCATGTCCAGGTTTTTATATTATGCATATTTTTAATGCTGTGTGACCTTTACTTTATGGGCCGTATAATCTTTTGTGTTCTTTCTAATGTTTTTCAATTATTGTTAGAACAAGATGAATGAACTAGTCCATTATATTATGTTCTTAAATGTTTCTTTCCCATTGTATAAGTATGTATTTTTGTTGTAAATTATTCTTTCTTCCGAGAGAGTATTCTGGTATAATTTTACTTTTTTCAGGGCATTAATAAAAAATAAATAATCACAATCGCTAATCAAGTCGCTACAGGGACCTTGATGTGATTTACTATGTAATACATTTCTAGAATGATCTATGTTATTACTAACTATATATGGAGATAATATACAGTACCATAGTTACCTGGTAGATAAGTATGGTACTGTAGACGGTATGGTACGGTACACTTAAGATTAATACTTAATTAACATCAACTAATTGTTAATATAGGATTTAGAACATAATTGGAAAATACCATAAATATTATTTTAAACCTTTATTTTCTTATTTTTAACTGAATTTGTATTGACAAATTATTATAATCAATAAATATTAGTCTGAAAATCCCATACATATTTTAAAATAAATATCCTCTGAGAAAAAATAAATGCCGCTGATGGAAATTGAAGCCGCAACCTTCCGATTTATTAATTTTTTTTCTATTTGTCCATTTATCTTTTTTTTTTCAATTTCTACAGTGTAGGTAGGTGCCTTACTTATTTTCTCTTTTATTTTAATCTGTTATATTATTTTGATATATTTTGTTCCTCACTTATGTAAAACACAAATAAAAGAATATACTACATCTTGGTACTCTATTTATTTTATGAAATTAGGTAGGAGTATGCAGTCACACTTAAGTTATTCACATTCAATAACGATCCAATACATATTACATAATATATGTATATGTGAGATAGTTGTTCAAAACATTTCTAATAGTATGTATTCTCTATTATTAAACAAAGTAATTTACTAAGTTTATAAACATTAAAGTATAAAACAAACAGAAGATTTATCGTTACATTAATTATTTTGTACATGTTAACTATCTATCTCTGAATATATGTAAATGATCGTTTGTTGAAAATCTCTGAAAGTTCTTCATTGATTGCTTTGAAATTTAGACACAATGTTGCATTCAAATATGCGTGTGTTTTTATATACCTACATTATTTAGATGACACCTGTTACAGGTAAAACAGACTGAGCCACAGCAACACGTGGCGGGGTACAGCTATTTTTGAATAAAGACATTATTGTTTTGAAATTCAAAAGACTTTTATTATCTTAGCTCATGTACCAAGAGATTGTACACATGTGTTCGAGTCTCCAGGCGGAAGATGTTACAGAAAGTGTTGCCCCATGGGTTGGTAAAGAATCAATATAAACCGAGTTCTGCACAGAGAAGTAAAGTAAGAAAACAGTTTATAAGGCGGTCTACTGTGGAACCTCTCTTGCAATGCAGGGTTTTACAGCACTCGGCTTATGTGGATTCCTTACCGACACGTGGGACGACAGGCTTAATGGTACAGAAGGAGGTAAGATAGGGCTTTTTGTGCTGGGTAGTATTTTACTATTTATTAGTCCATCAATCTTGCAAAATATGAGTTAATGAGGGTTTGACGAACGTGGTCATCTCCCCTGTTAAAGATTGGTGCTTGCGCCAGTACATCGTTAACCTCGTCCAAGGGGTCTATGAATACAGGTGGTTGATCTTGTTACAATGATCCCTTGTACCCACATGCATTTTAATTTATGAAGAAAGGACTGGAAGCCATCTTTTAACAACTCCAAAAGTTCTTTCAACAACATTTCTGGTCCTGATCTGACTTTCTTTATATAAATGTTGTTCTCGAGAAACAGAATTCCTTAAGGGTGTTAGTAAATATGGCTTTATTCCATAACCACCATCTCCAACAATCACTTCATCTCCAAACTCACCGCATTCCAACCTTACTTTGATGCTGCTACTATTAAAAAGATGGGTATCTCCAGGCCACCTGGCTACTATGTTGGTCATAATTTGTGATATATTGGTCGACAAAAGAAACAAACTTGTAGTTTTTCAATATTTTTACCAGTTTTTTCGTCATTTTAAATCACGGAAACCAACGATATAAAAACGAATTTCGACAATATTTTATGTAGAAAAGGTATCTAAACTTCTTCCCACAAAACCTTTAACTTCATAAATTTTAATCGTTGGGTTTTCTTTGCGTTATTTGCCAAAATAGTGAGGGTCGTTATCACCAGTAATTGGCACATACGATATGTCAGATCGCAATTGTGACGTTTGCGCATGCGTCAATCTTTTTAAAAATGGCGGATCGCGTTAACCGGCCGATTTCGGGTGATCACATTTTATGAATATTTCGTTGAATTTTCTCTTGACGGACGATGAAACAACCCAATTTATGGAAAATTGAGTGGATTGACGTTGTGATGACTTTCTCACACGTGATTTTTTCCGAAACAACTCGCCCTAAGTCTCTCTCAGAGCTTCACATCATCCAAAATGATCTACTTCCCTTATACAAATTAAAATATAGTCACGTCACCCTATCCCCAACAATATTAGAAGGGATCGGAATCCTTAAAAGTCATTCCAATCTCCCGGCCCGAACTGTCAATAATATGTTCAATGACATTATTTCATCTAAATGGCCCAACTTTTCTCTTTTATTTACTGATGGATCCAAATCTCCCGACTCTCCTAACTGTGGTATAGGTATTAACGTTTACCACAATAATTCTAATGACAGAATATTTCATTCAATTTTCAATATTTTCAGCCGAGTGCATTGCAATAATAGAATCTCTCAAATATATAATCAAAAATAATTTTGAACATTCCCTCGTTCTCTCTGACTCTCTCAGTTCCCTCCAAAAACTTAAATCCAGTCCTCTTCCTCATCCTGATGATCACTTTGTATGCCTTATTCGAGAGATGATAGCCTCCATTCAAAGCTCTGGTAAAACTGTAACTCTGATTTGGATTCCTGGACATGTTGGTGTCATGGGTAATGATATTGCGGATGCCTTGGCAAAACAAGGAGCGTCCAACCCTGTTGTTACCCTCGTAAACCACATTCCCCTATCTGACATTTTTTCCATCATCAAAGATAGATCCCGCAATGTTTGGTCGGAGTATTAGCACATTGCTAGTCAATCCAAGGGAGCCTGCTATGCCTCAATACAAAGGACTATCCCATCAAAACCGTGGTTTCAGCAATTCCCTCATTTTTCCAAAAAATAAATTTCTTCACTCATTCGAATGAGGATCGGACATTGTTCCGTTCCTTCCCATCTTTTTAAAATTCACATCCTTGACTCCCCAGATTGTACATTCTGTGGTCTAGAAGTGGGAACTTTAGATCACATATTTTTTGGTTGTCCCTCTCTAAACAAATATCCTCTCTTCTATCAAGTCTTATCTAAAATTGCCTCCCCTCCATTCAACGTCTCATCTCTTCTAAGTCTGAACTCGACTCCGATTTTCATTATAATTTTGAAATTTGCCTATTTAAATAAAATTAATATTTAAATTCACCTTTCATTTCTCAATAATTTTAAATGATGGCCAAGAACACCCTTGAAGGGCGAAAGCCAGAAATAATGGAAAAAAAAAATAATAATTCTGACTATATAATGAAAAAGAATTGGGCAATCAAAGGAGAGGAGTGACAATAAAGCGCAGATTTTCAAAATAATTTCCATCAGTTTATTAATTTTTTGCCTATTTTACAAAATAATTCGTATAAACAATAGATTTTAAAAAGAGTTTGGAGACAAGCAAAACATATTCGTTTTTAAATGTGTGCTTAAAAACTTGTGTCCATCGATGTACGTGAAAACAAAAAATACTGTAATTCAGTTCAATAATAAATGTTACAAAATCTTGTACTAAAGGAAAAAACAATACATAAAATATTGACAGATAAAACAAAATGATATCTTGCCTTATTTTTTGACAGTTACATATCATTACAAAGTTAATGACAAATGATTTAATTTGTTTTGAGGATAATTATAATTTTGAATGGTATGAATTTATTCTGACCACCATAAGTTTGCAGGCGGATTTGATCACCACCGGCGAGTTTGTACTTTCTAATTTCATCACCTACAACCTTATGGTGGTTTGGGTGTAAACTGTAGGTTTAATTTTGGTAAAGAATGTATTCAAACATTTTTTTGATCTAAACATATAATCGCACTTTTTTGGCAGCTCAAATTACAAACATTAACAGATTAGGAAATATTCAACCAACCGACAGATTTGAAAGATAAAGTATTGAATAAACTTCTCATTTAACAATGGCTACTTTTAACAACATCAACAAGATTTCACAATTTTCGTTAACGATACATAATATATAATAAATGAAGTTCTAAAAATAGAATTGATCGAATCAACATTATTCTTTTGATAACACAATAACAACTTCCAAACTTTACGTAGATAGATTAAACATTCACGTAAAAACATTTTAGCATATTATCTAAAGCTCCCTTTAAACATCAGAGCTTGATGGAACTGATATTAATATGAAAACATTTAGGCCATCTTGTGGTGAATATTTCACAAAATGGCGCATAAAATCACACCTGTTATTTAATAGAAAATTTTAAAGATATTCTTTGATTTTAAATTACAGAAATCCTAGATGTAACATTTATATAATCTAAGTCAAAGTTTAATATACTTATTAATTTTACCATCAAAATCAGTAAACCAGCCTTGGCCTGGCTTTACACCCATAAGTAAAAACTACGACTTACATGAGTTTGTGATAAGTTGCTCACGGGTGCGTTTACATATGCATCCAACTTATGTAAGTGTTCACAGCGACCGACACATCTGTAAGGTTATTTGTAGATGTAAGATGGCTTACTGCTGTTAAATTTAAGTAATTTTGTCAATAAAGACGAAAGGGGCCAAAATTTTTTTGGAGTAGAAGTTGGCTTGAAAGAAACAATTCTCCACGCGCTTTTGTTCCGTTAATGGCAGAATTGAATGGCGTCTAAATTCTAAATACGTCATGTTAGAAACAGATGCATTGAGAATAGAAAGGACCTGAAAAATAAATGGTAATATCTATTGGGTTTTCGGAATCAGAATATTTTCTTTCCGTTTACATTACTTTTCTTAGTTTTTATTTGAGTTTTATATGTTATTTTTTTATATCATATTAACGGTGACCGGGTATCTCATCAAAATGACAGTTCAGCACACCTACAAAAAATGATATAAAGTTACGAAAAGTGATGAAACAAAAACTAAGTTAAATAGGTTACTTAGGTAACTATTTAATACAGTTTTTGTTTTATCACTTTTAATGACTCTATATCACCTTTTAAAAGTGTGTTAAATTGTAATGTTGATGAAATATCATGGAACCGATAATAACGTACTTATCCTCTTATCCTATAACACAATTTTAGTTCAAATAATAAAAAGGAAACAAAAAATTCTATGAAAACCTGTCTTTATTTTTGGCATCTCGCATTAGGTACCATTTCTAACAGTAAGTATCTCAACTGATGAAACTAATTTCATAAGCTGTGAGTTCACGCGGACGCAATTAGACTTGTCAAAAACTTATGCCTCTTACAATTTCTGTAACTTGCTATAAATTACAGTAAGTGACTTATAGTGTCGTTTACATTGGTAATTTTGCCATAATATGTCACTTACGTAAGCTACTTAAAAACTTATGTGGGTAAAGGCAGCCTCAGAAAATGGGTTTACATAATTATCTCTAAACTACATTTTCAAAATGCACCGACTGAGAATCAAAATAACTACATATATACAAATTTTCAAATAAGTAATCTCTGTAATCAAATCAAGAATAAATAAAGTTATGATATTGTGAAAACATTGCCGATTCGGAGACACCTTTTACAAAATTAATTTACACAATCTATTATCTCTTGATTATAATTTCATGTCACCATTTTCAGCATTAAAAAGTTTTATTATAGAGAAAAGTATTTAATTACAATTTTTATTACCATTTATTTTAGGTTGGAATCGACCAGTTTCTTCAGACATAAATAATGTGTCTTTCTTTTGAAAAATATTTTTATATCAATCTACACAACCAAAAACAATGACTTTTGACCGCGGAAGTTAGCTCAAGAAATATAAATAAAAAAAATCTGTATCGATGATGAATGAATGAAGTTATTTTATTAGATAAAATTTCACTTACATCTAATGACGGCAAAAATAGTCCACATACTTTCATATTTATGACAATTTTTAATACACATTTTATCCCAATTCTCAGTGGACTCATATCTTTAGTAAAACAAAGGTCAGAGGTACTAAGCGTATAATTTTTTAAAGATAAATAAATGATAGAATAGTAAATGTCAGACTAATGCTAGATGGACAAGATTTGCCCCAGTACAACATTAAATCCCCAAAGGACACATCACATTTTTCGCAAATCATAAAAAAAGAGGACAAACATTTTGTGATAATAATTTATGCTAATATTTCTACTGTAATAAAAGTCCATCTTAGTTTGCTTAATTTATATAAACAATATAGGGGAGAACCATACAACATGTACTTGGTTGGTAAAATGTGTGTCAATTAAATTATTATTCACATGTATCACAAATTTTGGAAAGAATAAATCGCTAGGGTGCTTCAAACTAATCATAGTCTAATGGTTACTGATTTTTCTTCTTCAAATGTTTTCAACAATGAACTAATAGGTACGGTAAAGAATATATGAGAGCCCCAGTATCAACGAAGACTAAAAATTATATACAGTAAAACACCCATTTAAGGCGTTTTTAATCCAAGCTGATTTTTTTTTTTTTTTTATAAATGTTCTCGCTTAACACAGTCATAAGGTTTACAATTAAGGTTTTTTTACAGCGTAGGGAGTGTGGCGAACCCATCGCTCAGGGAGTGGAAACACGACCTGCAATAGCCATCCCAAGCTAAGGTGTGGAATACCGTGCCCAGGGCTGAATGACACTGGGGAACAGTGTCACGAACGGTTCCTCCGAGACACAAGGTCGCATCTCGGAGTATACAGACCTTACCCCGGCATTCGGGGCTCTGCTGGGGTGGACCTTTTATTTCCCTAGATACTCGTGGGACCAAATATGGACTGCAAAAACAAAGACAACACTGACGAGGGACCTTTAAGGAACCTAGGGGGAGTGGAAGGAGGAGTTGAGGCCGCCTCGGTGGACTCATCCCTCTTGGGGCCTTTGAGGAACCAAGAGGAAGTGGAGAGGAGAGATGGGACCACCCTGGTAGACTCTTCCCTTGAGGGGCCCTCTGGGAACCGTAAAGAAGGACCTCCGACGGACGCAACGCGGCGGGATCCCCCAGGGGATCCAGACGTGGAAATGCAGGGACCATCAGGGGACCTGGAAAATAGCGCATGTCGGGATAAGGAAGGCCACTTTCACGGTGCGCCCTCCTAACACCGAGGAGCGTAAATAGGAGGAATGACCTAAGGATTAGGCAGTAATGGCTAAAAACTTACAGTTCATTCAAATAAACTTGCACCGCAGTCCGGCAGCGACTGCAGTGCTTAGCAGTAGAGTCACCCGGGACAGTGTGGACGTCGCGCTGATCCAAGAACCCTGGACTTATAGGGGGAAGGTCAGAGGACTAAACATGAACCAAGGTCTACTCTATTATAACGAGTCGGGGGACAGACCCAGGGCCTGTATTCTCATCAGAGGGATACCTGGCACACTGCTACCCGAACACTGCAGTAGGGACTTAGTGGCTGTGAAGCTACAGGTCACGCTGGACCAAAGAAGCAGGGAAGTAGTTGTGGCATCAGCATACATGCCCTATGACTCTGTGGAACCACCACCCTCAAGGGAAATAACGAGACTCGTCCAGGACTGCAGGGAGAAGGGTAGGGAACTGATACTCGGAGCAGATGCTAACTCGCACCACACTGTGTGGGGGAGTACGGACATCAACAAACGAGGACAGGACCTCCTGGAATACCTGATGACAGTGAACCTTGAGATTCTTAATAGAGGTAGGGAACCCACCTTCGTTATAAGTAACAGACAGGAGGTGATAGACCTGACCCTAGGAACATTGAGAGTCTCAGGATGGAGAGTATCGGACGAACCATCCCTGTCGGACCACCGACACATAGAATTTAAACTAGAGGGAGAAACAAGCAAAACGGGGACCGATACATATAGGAACCCAAAAGCAACTGACTGGACTAGATACTCGGAGGAACTAAATATAGGAATGACAAAATTCCCAGCTAAATACGGCTGCCCCGAAGAAATTGAGGACGCAGTAGAAGTACTGAGGGACTCAATGATAAGGGCATACGAAAATAGCTGCCCTCTGAAGACAAGTACCAGGGACAAAACACCGTGGTGGAGCAGAAGACTGCAGGAGCTACGGAAAATAGTACGGCAAGCTTTCAACAAGGCCAAAAAGTCAGGAAACTGGGATGCCCACAAGCAATACCAGAAAGAGTACAAGGTGGCAATCCAGAAAGCCAAAACATGCTCCTGGGAGAAATACTGTGGGGAGGTTGAAACCATCCCACAGACTGCAAGAATCCAAAAAATTCTTGCAAAAGACCCAGGGGCAGCAAAAGGCCCATTCAAAAAATCTGATGGAGGATTTACCAACAGTTGGGAGGAGGAGTTGGAGGTACTGCTGGGGAAACATTTTCCCGGCTACAAAAAGTTAGAAGCAGATGACACCGGTCCACCACCAGCCCGAGTTACACGGGAAGGTAAGGACTGGGACACTGCGGCTAAAATAGTTACTCCCTCCAGAGTTAAATGGGCAATCAGAGGGTTTGACCCTTTTAAAAGCGCAGGAGAGGATGGAATCTTTCCGGCACTTCTACAGAGGGGCCTAGATACAATCCTACTTCCGGTGACGAAGATCCTGAGGGCATGCTGTGCCCTCGGATACATCCCCATACCATGGCGGAAGACAAGGGTAGTGTTCATACCCAAACCGGGGAGAGCTGACTACAACCAAACAGGTGCATTCCGCCCAATTAGCCTCACCTCATTTCTTTTGAAGACATTGGAGAGGCTAATCGACGGGCACATAAGGGACGGGGCACTGAAAGAGAAGCCCCTCCACGAGTTACAATTTGCTTACCAAGCAGGTAAGTCAGTCGACGCGGCACTGCACAGGTTGGTGTACAAACTGGAGCAGTCACAAGCGACTGGGGAACTGGCGGTAGGGCTATTCCTGGATATAGAGGGAGCATTTAACTGCACCACTATTAAATCCATTGATGAAGCGGCAGAAAGACATGGACTCGACAAAACCACCAGAAGGTCGCTGAGGAACATGCTCTCAGGCCGGATACTTACGGTGACAAGGGGTGAGGTAAGCATCAAAGTGCTGGTGACACGAGGGTGTCCACAGGGAGGGGTCTTATCACCCTTGCTGTGGAGCCTGGTGGTGGACAACCTCATCCGGAAACTCAACAACAGGGGCCTATATACGCAAGGGTATGCGGATGACAATGCAACCATAATAAGGTGTTGGGATGCAGACACAACCCGAGGCCTTATACAGTCAACACTGGCAACAGTGGAAGAATGGTGTGAAGAAACAGGACTGTCAGTCAACCCAGACAAGACAGAACTAGTAATCTTTACGCGTAAAAGGAAACTAGAAGGATGGAGCAATCCAACCTTCTATGGAAAGGAATTAGAACCCTCTGACACGGTTAAGTACCTCGGAGTCATCATAGATGCCAAACTGAGCTGGAAAAACCAGGTGGAAACTGTAGGCAGAAAGGCCTGTGCTCTGATGTGGGCAACTAGGCGAATTTGCGGCAGAACGTGGGGTCTCAAACCTAAAATGATGCAATGGCTTTACACAGCCGTTGTAAAACCAAGGATCATGCACGCAGCCCTGGTCTGGTGGAGGAGAACAACACTGAAAACAGTGATGGTCACACTCAATCACATACAGGGACTTGCATGCAGAAGCATCACAGGAGCCATGAGAACCACTCCAATACTAGCCATGGGAGTGCTGCTGAACCTACCCCCACTAAACATAGAAATAGAGGGGGCGGCGATGGCGGCAGCCTACAGGTTACATTGCAATGGCCAATGGAGAGGAGAGTTGCCCAGAAACAGTCACACGGAGATAGGAATAAGACTGAGGGCAATTAGTCCGACGGCTGGGATGAAGCAGGACGGCAAGCAAGCCGAATACTTCTTCGGACAGCTGTTTAAAGTGACGTACCCCACAAGGGAGGAATGGGACTCGGTCCCAGGTCCAAACTCCAAACAGGAACTAATCTGGTTTACAGATGGGTCCAAGATGGAGGAAGGAACAGGGGCCGGGGTCTGTCTACAGGGATCTAAGAGGGAACTCAGTATACCTCTAGGAATGCACTGCACTGTGTTTCAAGCTGAGATGAAAGCCATCTTAGCCTGCGCACAGGAGAATATGAGTATCGGGTACAGAAATAAGAACATAAATATATGTTCAGATAGCCAGGCGGCCTTAATGGCACTGGGAAGTAACCGATGCGACTCCAGACTGGTGATGGAATGCAGGACTATCCTTATAGAACTGGCGACCATCAATAAAGTAACCCTGCTCTGGGTACCAGGACATAAAGGTATTGAGGGCAACAAGCGGGCTGACGAACTAGCAAGGAAAGGGGCGAAAGCACCACTTGCGGGATCCGAGCCGGCCGTAGGAGTAGCAGCTTGCCACACCAAACTACATATCAAGAGGTGGGTCAAATCCCAACACTGGAAGGAATGGAAGAAGGCACCCGGAATGAGGCAATCTAAAGTACTCATAAACGGACCGGACCCTAACCGAACCAGGCAACTACTCGATATGGACAGAAACTCACTGAGGGAACTGGTAGGACTATTAACGGGACACTGCCATCTCAGGAGACACATGCAACTGTTGGGAGTGGAAAACACCAACATCTGTAGGAAATGTGAAGAGGAGGAAGAGACTCCAATTCACCTATGGTGCCAATGTCCCGCTCTGCTGGGAATAAGGCTCAGATACTTGGGAAGACACAGTAAGGAACCAAAAGACTTCGCCACATATCCAATGACAGCCCTGGTGAACTTCATTGAGATGAGATGAGAGTTTTACTGTATTTGATATGGGACGCCTCAAATATTTCGAGTTAAAATTATGTGATATAATTTATGAGATTCATGCAAAAACTCAATAAAAGACAAATTGAATCAATACAACACCTGATAATTCAATGTTGCTAAGAAAATAATTTCAGTAAATTATTTTCTTAGCAACATTTTCAATTGCGCGCCTGTCCGTGAACTTTTGCGCGGGAGCCGCACTTAAGAGGCTAAAGAGCCGCATGCGGCTCCGGAGCCGCACTTTGCCGACCTCTGTCTTAGACGAACTAACCGCGGTTCAAATATGCTCCAATCATTTCTCAGAAGACGAAGTGGAGGCTGCGAAAGACATTCTGTGCAGTGAAAGAGTTGAACGCAGGATTATGAGGAAAGGCGAAGGTAGGAAGTCTAAGAATTTATATGATATCATAAAAATACTGAAGGAAACAGAGAATGAAGCTCTACCGATATTTGTGGCTCAGAATCTACACAAACTACCGCCTGTCAATTTCGATCACGTAGATGTCACTTGTCTCCTAAAAGATATCATGGCATTAAAGGGTGAACTAACCACAATTCAGTCACAAATGTCCAAACGAAGCGATCTGGAAGTGTTGCGCTCTGAAATGGCTCTCCTAAGGAATGAACTGAAAATAAACAAACATAACCGTATTCCAAATCAAGACGTAAATACATCGCCGTCCTTGAACACATTGAAGGTCACCATACCGTTAGCGGTAGATAAGAACCGCTCAAACTCACGCTCGCCAACTAATGAATTACATCTGGACAACAATGTGCACTGCAGTAATGTGATAACCCCGCCCGCGCCCCTCGCATTAGCTGCCCCACCTGTCATGCACTCTCCTCAATCGTTGAATAAAGTAGCGGCGTCTAGCTCTCTCATACAACAGCAACAAGTCATACTACAGACGTCACAGGTACATCAACCGGGTATGGATGAATCAGCCAAAGTTGCACGCACACAATCTCACAAAAATACATTTAAACCAGAGACAGCTAATTTTAATACGGATGGTTATAAAATCGTTACAAGAAAACTAAGGAGATCGAGAAATATTATTGCAACTGGAACAGCGATGGAGAACTCCCTCAAAATAGCTGAGTTAAAAACAACGCTCTATGTGTCGAGATTCGACAATAGTGTAACTGAGGACAATATTCGAAACTTTATCAATTGTAAAATAAAAGGAAGTAATATCCAAATAAAAAAAATAATATAACGAAATTCCACGCAGTTTGGATCTTTCAAGTTGACCATACCGAATACGGATTTCAAAACCTACATGAACAAAGAATTTTGGCCGACTGGTACTATTTTCTGAAAATTTATTGAAAAAAAATAAAATTAAGATAATTTCAATAAACTGCAAAAGTTTTAAACGAAACGTCAACTTCGTTATAGATATGTGCGATATCTACGATGTAATACTTTTGCAAGAAACGTGGTTATTACAAAACGAAACATCGAATCTATCCAAAATTCATCCGAACTTCCAGGGATGGGGTACCTCTGCTGTAGATTTATCAAACGGATTGCTACGCGGCCGACCCTCCGGAGGAGTCGCAGTACTTTGGAGGAACGAGCTGCAAGCTTCAATAATACCGTGTGGAGATGACCGCATCGCTGGTATTCAGATAACCACCAACGGAGGGACGATAAGCATACTGACTGTCTACATGCCGGTATGTCACGCGGACAACCTTACCGACTTCACCAACTACCTTTCCAAAATACATACGATCATTCAAGATAACGAACACTCTGAAACCATTGTGATGGGAGATTTCAACGTTCACCCATCCTCCATATTCGGGATAGAACTCTCTCATTTCAACACCGAAAATATTTACAATTGTATCGATATTGAAAGACTACCGAATGACACATATACATATATAAGCGATGCACAGAATACCACTTCCTGGCTCGATCACTGTATATGCACTAATAATCTTAAGAACAAAATAGATAGTCTAAAAATACACTATGATACCGACTGGTCCGATCACAGGCCGACATCTTGCGTAATCGCTGCTAAAAAATTACCTGCAACTATTTTTAATATTCCACAACAGCCTAATTACATAATATGGAGAAGGAATAATAATAAGAAAATCAGTGAATATACGTCTGTAGCAGAAGCATTACTTAGTGTAATCTGTCAAAGACACTCCGAATCCATTTATAATTCGGAATCTATATGTGACAGATGCAAAAATATACAAAGCATGGAAAATATATACACAGACATCGTTGAAACCCTAAGTAAGGCTGCCAATACCGTATTTCATCGGGAGAATGATCAAAGCAAACCAAAAACACATCGTGACATTGCTGGGTGGAATCAACAAGTTAAGGAACACTATAAAAATTCAAGATCGGCGTTGATGGAGTGGATTAAAAATGGGAGACCATTACATAGTCCCATTGCCGATGAAAGAAAACGAAAAAGGAAGGAGTTCAAAATAGCTCTTAAACACTGCCAAAGCTCTTCTGAACAAACAAAAATGGATGATATCGTAAAATCACTTGACACAAAGCAGTTTGCCCAGTTCTGGAAGAAAAGCAATAACTTGATCAAACCTAAAAATCGAATCGCCAGCCAAATTGATGGGTCCACAAACACGGAGGAAATTGCTAATACTCTTAGAAGAACATTTGCAGATTTTTTAGATCATAAAATAAGTACCGTCTGTCCCTGATATTAAGGAATATGATGGACAAAACGTTTACCTCTCCGAAAGTAGTATAATGAAGGCCATAACAAGCACTAAGGCTGGTAAGTCTCCGGGACATGATAACCTAAGTATTGAACACATAAAATACGGAGGTAGATACATATCCAAACTACTAAACATACTGTTCAACGCAATACTTAAACACAACCATATAAGGGGCGCAATGACGAAAACGATTATAACTCCAATCCTGAAATCGGGACAGCCTGATATGACTAACTCCAGCAATTACCGGCCAATATCTTTAGCAACTATAATTGCAAAATTATTTGAAAGGGTAATATTAAATGAGATACATGATAAACTAATGTCTAAAGATAACCAGATGGGATTTAAATGTAGATTATCCACTAATATGGCAATATAAACTGCAAAGCAAATAAAAAAATTCTACAATAAACGAAAAACTACCGTTTACGGGTGCTTCTTAGACCTAAGTAAAGCCTTTGACAGGATCTGTCATAAAACATTATGGGATAAATTGAAAGCTAGGAATATACCTACCTTATTTATAAACACACTATCGCGATGGCACTCACAGCAGGAAAATGTTATACGAAGGGCAAGTACATACTCCCAGCCGATATATTTGCGGTCAGGAGTAAGGCAAGGAGGGTGAATGTCCCCCATTGTATTAAATGTATATATGGACGAGTTGTCAAGCCGCTTGGATATCAGAGCGGGCTGTCGTGTTAACATTATATGTATGAATCATATAAGCTACGCGGACGACATGATCCTCCTAGCTCCGTCGATCAAGGGATAAAGATTACTCATAAACACTTGTGAAGACTATGGAAAACAGCATAATATGATGTACAACCCGAAGAAGACGGAATTGAAGACCTATCGGACGATGGCGATATCGAACGACAAAGGAGAAGCCTAAGCATAGTGTCCAATATGATTGCCCGCGGATTTTGCAAATGCAGCAATACCGTTAAAAAAATACTATTCAACGCATTCTGTACTGCCCTGTATATGTATACGTGTGAGACATGGTGTCACTACCGAACTTGCTCGATGGAACGACTCCGAATTCAATACAATGACCCCTTAGAATAATATTTGGATACCGACGATACAGCAGTGCATCGACGATGTTCACGGAACTAGAACTGCATGGATTTGCCGGCCTGATGAGACACCAGGTCACTGGAGCCAGGATGCGGCTAATGGCCTCCACGGACAAGTTGGTGACCGCAGCCTACTAGCACCAAGCGACACTTCTGAGTGAGCGCTGGGCCCAAGCGCACTCAAGACCACACCCTGCATAGTTGTCCTTATTAGTAAATTTATTATATGTATTATACAATGTAAATCTATATGTTTATTTATATGGGACGTGAGGGATTGCACTAACCTCCCTACATTCTGGAATAAAATATTATTATTATTATTAAAAACCTCAAAAAATGTAGAAAAACGTTATTTTTGTGTAAAATTGTGGCAAAACAAGGAAAAAGGATTAAAACATCGTAAATCGTCGTCAAAAACTGAAAAATATTGAAAAACCATTCAAAATGTGTAAAAACCTCATATTAACCTCAAAAATTGTAGAAGAACGTTATTTTTGTGTAAAATTGTGCTAAAACATGAAAAAATGTGGAAAAAGGTTATTTTTGTGTAACATTGTGCTAAAACAAGAAAAATGAGCTAAAATATCGTAAATTGTCGAAAAACACTGAAAAATATTGAAAAACCATGCAAAATGTGAAAAAACGTCATAAATCCTCAAATGTAAGAAAAGACCTCAAATGTAGAAAAACCGAAATTATATGGATTATTGGCGTTTAACCTGAAAAACACTGAAAAATATTGAAAAAGCGTGCAAAATTTGTAAAAACGTCATAAAACCTCAAAAATTGTAGAAAAACGTTGTGTTTGTGTAAAATTGTGCTAAAACATGAAAAAATGTAGAAAAACGTTATTTTTGGGTAAAATTGTGCTAAAGAATGAAAAAATATAGAAAAACGTTATTTTTGTGTAAAATTTTGGTTAAACAAGAGAAATGGTCTAAAACATCGTAAATCGACGAAAATCACTGAAAAATATTGAAAAACCATGCAAAATGTGTAAAAACGTCATAAAACCTCAAAAATTGTAGAAACACGT
>JAIUSX010000334.1:0-220264 GCA_026573805.1 Hesperophylax magnus | reverse complement strand
GCATTTCTGCAAAATTCATCATTCCTATGGGCACTTCTTTCAGACTTGGGTTTGAATTTTAAAAGCTATTTTTTAGGGCTCTATGGTTCCAAAAAAGGTGAAATTTTGGAATCGTGATGAGAATCATGGTTCAAATCGAAATCAGTCACAAAATGTGCAAAAAGTTGCATTTCTGCAAAATTCATCATTCCTATGGGCACTTCTTTCAGACTTGGGTTTGAATTTTAAAAGCTATTTTTTTTTGGCTCTATGCTACCAAAAAAGCTGAAATTTTGGAATCAAGATCAGAACCATGGTTCAGATCGAAATCAGTCACAAAATCTAGAAAAATGTGCATTTCTGGAAAATTCATAAATCCTATTGGCACTGAATTCAGACTTGGGTTCGAACTTAAAAAGCCATTCTTTATGGCTCTATGGTACCAAAAAAGCTGAATCTGCAAAAAGTCGCATTTCTGGAAAATTCATCATTCCTATGAGCTCTACTTTCAGACTTGGGTTCGAATTTTAAAAGCAATTTTTTATTGCTCTATGGTTCCAAAAAAGGTGAAATTTTGGAATCGTGATGAGAATCATGGTTCAAATCGAAATCAGTCACAAAATGTGCAAAAAGTTGCATTTCTGCAAAATTCATCATTCCTATGGGCACTTCTTTCAGACTTGGGTTTGAATTTTAAAAGCTATTTTTTTTTGGCTCTATGCTACCAAAAAAGCTGAAATTTTGGAATCAAGATCAGAACCATGGTTCCAATCGAAATCAGTCACTAAATCTAGAAAAATGTGCATTTCTGGAAAATTCATAAATCCTATTGGCACTGAATTCAGACTTGGGTTCGAACTTAAAAAGCCATTTTTTATTGCACTATGGTACCTATTAGGCTGAAAATATGGAATCGTGATAAGAATCATGGTCCAAATCGAAATCAGTCATAAAATCTACAAAAAGTTGCATTTCTGCAAAATTCATCATTCCTATGGGCACTTCTTTCAGACTTGGGTTCGAATTTTAAAAGCTATTTTTTAGGGCTCTATGGTACCAAAAAAGCTGAAATATTGTAATCGTGATAAGAATCATGTTTCAAATCGAAATCAGTTACAAAATCTGCAAATAGTTGCATTTCTGCAAAATTCATCATTCCTATCGGCACTACTTTCAGACTTGGGTTCGAATTTTAAAAGGCATTTTTTATGGCTCTATGCTACCAAAAAGCTGAAATTTTGGAATCGTGATAAGAATCCTGGTTTTAATCGATATAATTCACAAAATTTCCAAAAAGTTCCATTATTTTGAAAAACATTATTCCTATAAGCATTAATTTCAGACTTGGGTTCGAATTTTAAAACCCATTTTTTATGGCTATATGCTTCGAAAAAGGTGAATTTTTGGAATCATGATAAGAATCCTGGTTCAAATCGAAATCAGTCAGAAAATCTGCAAAAAGTTACATTTCTGGAAAATTCATCATTCCTATGGGCACTGATTTCAGACTTGGGTTCGTTATTAAAAAGCCATTTTTTTATGGCTCTATGGTACCAAAAATGATGAAATTTTGGAATCGTGATAAGAATTATAGTTTAAATCGATATAATTCACAAAATTTCCAAAAAATTCCATTTTTATGAAAAACATAATTTCTATAAGCATAACTTTCAGACTTGGGTTCGAATTTAAAAACCCATTTTTATGGCTCTATGCTTCCAAAAAATGTGAACTTTTGGAATCATGATAAGAATCCTGGTTCAAATCGAAATCAGTCACAAAATCTGCAAAAAGTTACATTTCTGGAAAATTCATCATTCCTATTTGCACTGATTTAAGACTTGGGTTCGAACTTAAAAAGCCATTTTTTATGGCTCTATGGTACCTATTAGGCTGAAAATATGGAATCGTGATAAGAATAATGGTCCAAATCGAAATCAGTCATAAAATCTACAAAAAGGTGCATTTCTGGAAAATTCATCATTCCTATAGGCACTGATTTCAGACTTGGGTTCGAACTTAAAAAATCATTCTTTATGACTCTATGGTACCAAAAAAGCTGAAATTTTGGAATCGTTATAAGAATCATGCTACAAATCGATATCAGTCACAAAATCTCCAAAAGTTGCATTTTATAAAAATCATAGTTCCTATGGGCAGTGATTTCAGACTTGGGTTCGAATTTTAAAAGCTATTTTTTAGGGCTCTATGGTACCAAAAAAGCTGAAATTTTGGAATCGTGATAAGAATCCTGGTTTTAATCGATATCAATCAAAAAATCTGCAAAAAGTAGCATTTCTGGAAAATTCATCATTCCTATGGGCACTGATTTCAGACTTGGGTTCGTTATTAAAAGCCATTTTTTTACGGCTCTATGGTACCAAAAATGATGAAATTTTGGAATCGTGATAAGAATTATAGTTTAAATCGATATAATTCACAAAATTTCCAAAAAGTTCCATTTTTATGAAAAACATAATTCCTATAAGCATAACTTTCAGACTTGGGTTCGAATTAAAAAACCCATTTTTATGGCTCTATGCTTCCAAAAAATGTGAACTTTTGGAATCATGATAAGAATCCTGGTACCTATTAGGCTGAAAATATGGAATCGTGATAAGAATAACTGTCCAAATCGAAATCAGTCATAAAATCTACAAAAAGGTGCATTTCTGGAAAATTCATCATTCCTATTGGCACTGATTTCAGGCTTGGTTTCGAATTATAAAAGTCATTCTTTATGGCTCTATGGTACCAAAAAAGTTGAAATTTAGGAATCGTGATAAGAATCATGGTTTAAATCGAAATCAGTCACAAAATCTCCAAAAAGTTGCATTTCTGCAAAATTCATCATTCCTATGGGCACTTCTTTCAGACTGGGGTTCGAACTTAAAAAGCCATTTTTAAGGGCTCTATGGTACCAAAAAAGCTGAAAATTTGGAATCGTGATAAGAATCATGTTTCAAATCGAAATCAGTGAAAAAATCTGCAAATAGTTGCATTTCTGCAAAATTCATCATTCCTATTGGCACTACTTTCAGACTTGGGTTCGAATTTTAAAGGCCATTTTTAATGGCTCTATGCTACCGAAAAGTTGAAATTTTGGAATCGTGATAAGAATCCTGGTTTTAATCGATTAAATTCACAAAAATTCCAAAAAGTTCCATTATTATCAAAAACATAATTCCTATAAGCATAACTTTCAGACTTGGGTTCGAATTTTAAAAGCTATTTTTTAGGGCTCTATGGTACCAAAAGAGCTGAAATTTAAGATTCGTGATAAGAATCATGGTTCAAATCGATATCAGTCATAAAATCTCCAAAAAAATGCATTTTTATAAAAATAATAATTCCTATGGGCATTTCTTTCTGACTTGGGTTCGAATTTAAAAAGCCATTTTTTATGGCTCTATGATACATATAAGGATGAAAAATCGGAATCGTGATAAGAATCATGTTCCAACTTTACATCAGTCACAAAATCTGCAAAAAGTTGCATTTCTGGATAATTCATAATTCCTATTTGCACTGATTTCAGACTTGGGTTCCTTATTAAAAAGCAATTTTTTTATGGCTCTATGGTACCAAAATTGATGAAATTTTGGAATCGTGATAAGAATCATAGTTTTAATCGAGATAATTCACAAAATTTCCAAAAAGTTCCATTTTTATAAAAATCATAATTCTTATGAACACTACTTTCAGACTTGGGTTCGAATTTAAAAAGCCATTTTTTAATGGCTCTATGGTTTCAAAAAAGCTGAAATTTTGGAATCGTCATTGTGAAAATCGATATCAATCACAAAATCTCCAAAATGTTGCATTTGTATAAAAATCATAATTCCTATGAGCATTACTTGGGGACTTGGGTTTGGATTTTAAAAGTCATTTTTTATGGCTCTATGGTACCAAAAAAGCTGAAATTCTGGAATCATGGTTCAAATGAAAATCATTCACAAAATCTGCAAAAAGTTGCATTTCTGGAAAATTCATCATTCCTATCGGCATTAATTTCAGACTTGGGTTCGAACTTAAAAAGTCATTCTTTATGACTCTATGGTACCAAAAAGCTGAAATTTTGAAATCGTGATAATAATCATTGTGAAAATCGATATCAATCACAAAATCTTCAAAATGTTGCATTTGTATAAAAATCATAATTCCTATGGGCACTACTTTCGGACTTGGGTTCGGATTTTAAAAGTCATTTTTTATGGCTCTATGGTACCAAAAAAGCTGAAATTTTTGAATCGTGATAAGAATCTTGGTTCAATCGAAATCAGTTACAAAATCTGCAAAAAATTGCATTTCTGTAAAATTCATCATTCCTATGGGCACTACTTTCAGACTTGGGTTCGAATTTTAAAAACCATTTTTTATGGCTCGATGGTACCAAAAAAGCTGAAATTTTGGAATCGTGATTATAATCATGGTTCAATCGAAATCAGTTACAAAATCTGCAAAAAGTTGCATTTCTGCAAAATTCATCATTCCTATGGGCACTTCTTTCAGACTTGGGTTCGAATTTTAAAAGCTATTTTTTGTGGCTCTATGGTACCAAAAAAGCTGAAATTTAGGAATCGTGATAAGAATCCTGGTATTAATCGATAAAATTCACAAAATTTCCAAAAAGTTCCATTTTTATGAAAAACATAATTCCTATAAGCATAACTTTCAGACTTGGGTTAGAATTTAAAAAGCCATTTTTTATGGCTCTATGGTACCTATTAGGCTGAAATTTTGGAATCGTGATAAGAATCTTAGTCCGAATCGAAATCAGTCATAAAATCTACAAAAAGGAGCATTTCTGGAAAATTCATCATTCCTATTGGCACTGATTTCAGGCTTGGTTTCGAATTATAAAAGTCATTCTTTATGGCTCTATGGTACCAAAGAAGCTGAAATTTAGGAATCGTGATAAGAATCATGGTTCAAATCGAAATCAGTCACAAAATCTGCAAAAATTTACATTTCTGGAAAATTCATCATTCCTATTTGCACTGATTTAAGACTTGGGTTCGAACTTAAAAAGCCATTTTGTATTGCTCTATGGTACCTATTAGGCTGAAAATATGGAATCGTGATAAGAATCATGGTTCAAATCGAAATCAGTCTTAAAATCTGCAACAAGTTGCATTTCTGCAAAATTCATCATTCCTATGGGCACTTCTTTCAGACTTGGGTTCGAATTTTAAAAGCTATTCTTTAGGGCTCTATGTTACCAAAAAAGCTGAAATTTCGGAATCGTGATAAGAATCATGTTTCAAATCGAAATCAGTTACAAAATCTGCAAAAAGTTGCATTTCTGCAAAATTCATCATTCCTATAGGCACTACTTTCAGACTTGGGTTCGAATTTTAAAAGCCATTTTTTATGGCTCTATGCTACCAAAAAGCTGAAATTTTGGAATCGTGATAAGAATCCTGGTTTTAATCGATATAATTCACAAAATTTCCAAAAAGTTCCTTTATTATGAAAAACATAATTCCTATAAGCATAACCTTCAGACTTGGGTTCGAATTTTAAAACCCACTTTTTATGGCTCTATGCTTCCAAAAAGATGAATTTTTTTAATCATGATAAGAATCCTGGTTCAAATCGAAATCAGTCACAAAATCTGCAAAAAGTTGCATTTCTGCAAAATTCATCATTCCTATATGCTCTACTTTCAGACTTGGGTTCGAATTTTAAAAGCAATTTTTAATTGCTCTATGGTTCCAAAAAAGGTGAAATTTTGGAATCGTGATAAGAATCATGGTTCAAATCGAAATCAGTCACAAAATGTGCAAAAAGTTGCATATCTGCAAAATTCTCCATTCCTATGGGCACTTCTTTCAGACTTGGGTTCGAATTTAAAAAGCTATTTTTTAGGGCTCTATGTTACCAAAAAAGCTGAAATTTTGGAATCGTGACGAGAATCATGTTTCAAATCGAAATCAGTTACAAAATCTGCAAAAAGTTGCATTTCTGCAAAATTCATCATTCCTATCGTCACTACTTTCAGACTTGGGTTCGAGTTTTAAAAGCCATTTTTTATGGCTCTCTGCTACCAAAAAGCTGAAATTTTGGAATCGTGATAAGAATCCTGGTTTTAATCGATATAATACACAAAATTTCCAAAAAGTTCCATTATTATGAAAAACATAATTCCTATAAGCATAACTTTCAGACATGCGTTCGAATTTTAAAACCCATTTTTCATGGCTCTATGCTTCCAAAAAAGGTGAATTTTTGGAATCATGATAAGAATCCTGGTTCAAATCGAAATCAGTCACAAAATCTGCAAAAAGTTACATTTCTGGAAAATTCAAAAATTCCTATTTGCACTGATTTAAGACTTGGGTTCGAACTTAAAAAGCCATTCTTTATGGCTCTATGGTACCTATTCAGCTGAAATTTTAGAATCGTGATGAGAATCATGGTACAAATCGAAATCAGTCACATTCACGAGATGCATTTCTAGAAAATTCATCTTTCGTATGGGCACTGATTTCAGACCTGGGTTCAAACTTAAAAAGCCATTTTTTATGGCTCTATGGTACCAAAAAAGCTGAAATTTTGAAATCGTGATCAGAATCATGGTTCAAATCGAAATCAGTAATAAAATCTGCAAAAAGTTGCATTTCTGCAAAATTCAACATTCCTATGGGCACTACTTTCAGACTTGGGTTCGAATTTTAAAAGCCATTTTTATGGCTCTATGGTTCCAAAAAAGCTGAAATTTTGGAATCGTGATTATAATCATGGTTCAATCGAAATCAGTTACAAAATCTGCAAAAAGTTGCATTTCTGCAAAATTCATTATTGCTATGGGCACTTTTTTCAGACTTGGGATCGAACTTAAAATGCCATTTTTTATGGCTCTATGGTACCTATTCGGCTGAAATTTTAGAATCGTGATGAGAATCATGGTACAAATCGAAATCAGTCACATTCACCAGCTGCATTTCTAGAAAATTCATCTTTCCTATTTGCACTGATTTAAGACTTGGGTTCGAACTTAAAAAGCCATTTTTTATTGCTCTATGGTACCTATTAGGCGGAAAATATGGAATCGTGATAAGAATCATGGTTCAAATTGAAATCAGTCACAAAATCTGCAAAAAGTTGCATTTCTGTAAAATTCATCATTCCTATGGGCACTTCTTTCAGACTTGGGTTCGAATTTTAAAAGCTATTTTTTAGGGCTCTATGTTACCAAAAAAGCTGAAATTTTGGAATCGTGATAAGAATCCTGGTTTTAATCGATATAATTCACAAAATTTCCAAAAAGTTCCATTATTATGAAAAACATAATTCCTATAAACTTAACTTTCAGACTTGGGTTCGAATTTTAAAACCCACTTTTTATGGCTCTATGCTTCCAAAAAAGGTGAATTTTCGGAATCATGATAAGAATCCTGGTTCAAATCGAAATCAGTCACAAAATCTGCAAAAAGTTGCATTTCTGCAAAATTCATCATTCCTATATGCTCTACTTTCAGACTTGTGTTCGAATTTTAAAAGCAATTTTTTATTGCTCTATGGTTCCAAATAAGGTGAAATTTTGGAATCGTGATAAGAATCATGGTTCAAATCGAAATCAGTCACAAAATGTGCAAAAAGTTGCATTTCTGCAAAATTCATCATTCCTATGGGCACTTCTTTCAGACTTGGGTTCGAATTTTAAAAGCTATTTTTGTGGCTCTATGGTACCAAAAAAGCTGAAATTTAGGAATCGTGATAAGAATCATGGTTCAAATCGAAATCAGTTACAAAATGTGCAAAAAGTTGCATTTCTGCAAAATTCATCATTCCTATGGGCACTTCTTTCAGACTTGGGTTCGAATTTTAAAAGCTATTTTTTGTGGCTCTATGGTACCAAAAAGCTGAAATTTAGGAATCGTGATAAGAATCATGGTTCATATCAAAATCAGTCACAAAATCTGCAAAAAGTTTCATTTCTGCAAAATTCATCATTCCTATGGGCACTTCTTTCAGACTTGGGTTCGAATTTAAAAAGCCATTTTTTATGGCTCTATGCTACCAAAAAGCTGAAATTTTGGAATCGTGATAAGAATCCTGGTTTTAATCGATATAATTCACAAAATTTCCAAAAAGTTCCTTTATTATGAAAAACATAATTCCTATAAGCATAACCTTCAGACTTGGGTTCGAATTTTAAAACCCACTTTTTATGGCTCTATGCTTCCAAAAAGATGAATTTTTTTAATCATGATAAGAATCCTGGTTCAAATCGAAATCAGTCACAAAATCTGCAAAAAGTTGCATTTCTGCAAAATTCATCATTCCTATATGCTCTACTTTCAGACTTGGGTTCGAATTTTAAAAGCAATTTTTAATTGCTCTATGGTTCCAAAAAAGGTGAAATTTTGGAATCGTGATAAGAATCATGGTTCAAATCGAAATCAGTCACAAAATGTGCAAAAAGTTGCATATCTGCAAAATTCTCCATTCCTATGGGCACTTCTTTCAGACTTGGGTTCGAATTTAAAAAGCTATTTTTTAGGGCTCTATGTTACCAAAAAAGCTGAAATTTTGGAATCGTGACGAGAATCATGTTTCAAATCGAAATCAGTTACAAAATCTGCAAAAAGTTGCATTTCTGCAAAATTCATCATTCCTATCGTCACTACTTTCAGACTTGGGTTCGAGTTTTAAAAGCCATTTTTTATGGCTCTCTGCTACCAAAAAGCTGAAATTTTGGAATCGTGATAAGAATCCTGGTTTTAATCGATATAATACACAAAATTTCCAAAAAGTTCCATTATTATGAAAAACATAATTCCTATAAGCATAACTTTCAGACATGCGTTCGAATTTTAAAACCCATTTTTCATGGCTCTATGCTTCCAAAAAAGGTGAATTTTTGGAATCATGATAAGAATCCTGGTTCAAATCGAAATCAGTCACAAAATCTGCAAAAAGTTACATTTCTGGAAAATTCAAAAATTCCTATTTGCACTGATTTAAGACTTGGGTTCGAACTTAAAAAGCCATTCTTTATGGCTCTATGGTACCTATTCAGCTGAAATTTTAGAATCGTGATGAGAATCATGGTACAAATCGAAATCAGTCACATTCACGAGATGCATTTCTAGAAAATTCATCTTTCGTATGGGCACTGATTTCAGACCTGGGTTCAAACTTAAAAAGCCATTTTTTATGGCTCTATGGTACCAAAAAAGCTGAAATTTTGAAATCGTGATCAGAATCATGGTTCAAATCGAAATCAGTAATAAAATCTGCAAAAAGTTGCATTTCTGCAAAATTCAACATTCCTATGGGCACTACTTTCAGACTTGGGTTCGAATTTTAAAAGCCATTTTTATGGCTCTATGGTTCCAAAAAAGCTGAAATTTTGGAATCGTGATTATAATCATGGTTCAATCGAAATCAGTTACAAAATCTGCAAAAAGTTGCATTTCTGCAAAATTCATTATTGCTATGGGCACTTTTTTCAGACTTGGGATCGAACTTAAAATGCCATTTTTTATGGCTCTATGGTACCTATTCGGCTGAAATTTTAGAATCGTGATGAGAATCATGGTACAAATCGAAATCAGTCACATTCACCAGCTGCATTTCTAGAAAATTCATCTTTCCTATTTGCACTGATTTAAGACTTGGGTTCGAACTTAAAAAGCCATTTTTTATTGCTCTATGGTACCTATTAGGCGGAAAATATGGAATCGTGATAAGAATCATGGTTCAAATTGAAATCAGTCACAAAATCTGCAAAAAGTTGCATTTCTGTAAAATTCATCATTCCTATGGGCACTTCTTTCAGACTTGGGTTCGAATTTTAAAAGCTATTTTTTAGGGCTCTATGTTACCAAAAAAGCTGAAATTTTGGAATCGTGATAAGAATCCTGGTTTTAATCGATATAATTCACAAAATTTCCAAAAAGTTCCATTATTATGAAAAACATAATTCCTATAAACTTAACTTTCAGACTTGGGTTCGAATTTTAAAACCCACTTTTTATGGCTCTATGCTTCCAAAAAAGGTGAATTTTCGGAATCATGATAAGAATCCTGGTTCAAATCGAAATCAGTCACAAAATCTGCAAAAAGTTGCATTTCTGCAAAATTCATCATTCCTATATGCTCTACTTTCAGACTTGTGTTCGAATTTTAAAAGCAATTTTTTATTGCTCTATGGTTCCAAATAAGGTGAAATTTTGGAATCGTGATAAGAATCATGGTTCAAATCGAAATCAGTCACAAAATGTGCAAAAAGTTGCATTTCTGCAAAATTCATCATTCCTATGGGCACTTCTTTCAGACTTGGGTTCGAATTTTAAAAGCTATTTTTGTGGCTCTATGGTACCAAAAAAGCTGAAATTTAGGAATCGTGATAAGAATCATGGTTCAAATCGAAATCAGTTACAAAATGTGCAAAAAGTTGCATTTCTGCAAAATTCATCATTCCTATGGGCACTTCTTTCAGACTTGGGTTCGAATTTTAAAAGCTATTTTTTGTGGCTCTATGGTACCAAAAAGCTGAAATTTAGGAATCGTGATAAGAATCATGGTTCATATCAAAATCAGTCACAAAATCTGCAAAAAGTTTCATTTCTGCAAAATTCATCATTCCTATGGGCACTTCTTTCAGACTTGGGTTCGAATTTAAAAAGCCATTTTTTATGGCTCTATGGTACCTATTCAGCTGAAATTTTAGAATCGTGATAAGAATCATGGTACAAATCGAAATCAGTCACATTCACAAGATGCATTTCTAGAAAATTCATCTTTCGTATGGGCACTGATTTCAGACCTGGGTTCAAACTTAAAAAGCCATTTTTTATGGCTCTATGGTACCAAAAAAGCTGAAATTTTGAAATCGTGATCAGAATCATGGTTCAAATCGAAATCAGTTATAAAATCTGCAAAAAGTTGCATTTCTGCAAAATTCAACATTCCTATGGGCACTACTTTCAGACTTGGGTTCGAATTTTAAAAGCCATTTTTATGGCTCTATGGTTCCAAAAAAGCTGAAATTTTGGAATCGTGATTATAATCATGGTTCAATCGAAATCAGTTACAAAATCTGCAAAAAGTTGCATTTCTGCAAAATTCATTATTGCTATGGGCACTTTTTTCAGACTCGGGATCGAACTTAAAATGCCATTTTTTATGGCTCTATGGTAACTATTCGGATGAAATTTTAGAATCGTGATAAGAATCATGGTACAAATTGAAATCAGTCACATTCACAAGCTGCATTTCTAGAAAATTCATCTTTCCTATTTGCACTGATTTAAGACTTGGGTTCGAACTTAAAAAGCCATTTTTTATTGCTCTTTGGTACCTATTAGGCTGAAAATATGGAATCGTGATAAGAATCATGGTTCAAATCGAAATCAGTCACAAAATCTGCAAAAAGTTGCATTTCTGCAAAATTCATCATTCCTATGGGCACTTCTTTCAGACTTGGGTTCGAATTTTAAAAGCCATTTTTTATGGCTCTATGCTACCAAAAAGCTGATTTTGGAATCGTGATAAGAATCCTGGTTTTAATCGATATAATTCACAAAATTTCCAAAAAGTTCCATTATTATGAAAAACATAATTCCTATAAACGTAACCTTTAGACTTGGGTTCGAATTTTAAAACCCACTTTTTATGGCTCTATGCTTCCAAAAAAGGTGAATTTTCGGAATCATGATAAGAATCCTGGTTCAAATCGAAATCAGTCACAAAATCTGCAAAAAGTTGCATTTCTGCAAAATTCATCATTCCTATATGCTCTACTTTCAGACTTGTGTTCGAATTTTAAAAGCAATTTTTTATTGCTCTATGGTTCCAAAAAAGGTGAAATTTTGGAATCGTGATAAGAATCATGGTTCAAATCGAAATCAGTCACAAAATGTGCAAAAAGTTGCATTTCTGCAAAATTCATCATTCCTATGGGCACTTCTTTCAGACTTGGGTTCGAATTTTAAAAGCTATTTTTGTGGCTCTATGGTACCAAAAAAGCTGAAATTTAGGAATCGTGATAAGAATCATGGTTCAAATCGAAATCAGTCACAAAATGTGCAAAAAGTTGCATTTCTGCAAAATTCATCATTCCTATGGGCACTTCTTTCAGACTTGGGTTCGAATTTTAAAAGCTATTTTTTGTGGCTCTATGCTACCAAAAAAGCTGAAATTTTGGAATCAAGATCAGAACCATGGTTCCAATCGAAATCAGTCACTAAATCTAGAAAAATGTGCATTTCTGGAAAATTCATAAATCCTATTGGCACTGAATTCAGACTTGGGTTCGAACTTAAAAAGCCATTTTTTATTGCACTATGGTACCTATTAGGCTGAAAATATGGAATCGTGATAAGAATCATGGTCCAAATCGAAATCAGTCATAAAATCTACAAAAAGTTGCATTTCTGCAAAATTCATCATTCCTATGGGCACTTCTTTCAGACTTGGGTTCGAATTTTAAAAGCTATTTTTTAGGGCTCTATGGTACCAAAAAAGCTGAAATATTGTAATCGTGATAAGAATCATGTTTCAAATCGAAATCAGTTACAAAATCTGCAAATAGTTGCATTTCTGCAAAATTCATCATTCCTATCGGCACTACTTTCAGACTTGGGTTCGAATTTTAAAAGGCATTTTTTATGGCTCTATGCTACCAAAAAGCTGAAATTTTGGAATCGTGATAAGAATCCTGGTTTTAATCGATATAATTCACAAAATTTCCAAAAAGTTCCATTATTTTGAAAAACATTATTCCTATAAGCATTAATTTCAGACTTGGGTTCGAATTTTAAAACCCATTTTTTATGGCTATATGCTTCGAAAAAGGTGAATTTTTGGAATCATGATAAGAATCCTGGTTCAAATCGAAATCAGTCAGAAAATCTGCAAAAAGTTACATTTCTGGAAAATTCATCATTCCTATGGGCACTGATTTCAGACTTGGGTTCGTTATTAAAAAGCCATTTTTTTATGGCTCTATGGTACCAAAAATGATGAAATTTTGGAATCGTGATAAGAATTATAGTTTAAATCGATATAATTCACAAAATTTCCAAAAAATTCCATTTTTATGAAAAACATAATTTCTATAAGCATAACTTTCAGACTTGGGTTCGAATTTAAAAACCCATTTTTATGGCTCTATGCTTCCAAAAAATGTGAACTTTTGGAATCATGATAAGAATCCTGGTTCAAATCGAAATCAGTCACAAAATCTGCAAAAAGTTACATTTCTGGAAAATTCATCATTCCTATTTGCACTGATTTAAGACTTGGGTTCGAACTTAAAAAGCCATTTTTTATGGCTCTATGGTACCTATTAGGCTGAAAATATGGAATCGTGATAAGAATAATGGTCCAAATCGAAATCAGTCATAAAATCTACAAAAAGGTGCATTTCTGGAAAATTCATCATTCCTATAGGCACTGATTTCAGACTTGGGTTCGAACTTAAAAAATCATTCTTTATGACTCTATGGTACCAAAAAAGCTGAAATTTTGGAATCGTTATAAGAATCATGCTACAAATCGATATCAGTCACAAAATCTCCAAAAGTTGCATTTTATAAAAATCATAGTTCCTATGGGCAGTGATTTCAGACTTGGGTTCGAAATTAAAAAGCCATTTTTCACGGCTCTATGGTACCTATAAGGCTGAAATTACGGAATGGTGATAAAAATCATGGTTCAAATAGATATCAGTCTCAAAATCTCCAAAAAGTTGCATTTATATAAAAATCATAATTCCTATGGGCATTACTTTCAGACTTGACTTCGATTTAAAAAGTCATTTTTTATGGCTCTATGCTACCAAAAAAGCTGAAATTTAGGAATCAAGATAAGAACCATGGTCCAAATCGAAATCAGTCATAAAATCTACAAAATGGTTTATTTCTGGAAAATTCATAATTCCTATTGGCACTGATTTCAGACTTGGTTTCGAAATTTAAAAGCTATTTTTTGTGGCTCTATCGTACCAAAAAAGCTTAAATTTAGGAATCGTGATAAGAATCATGGTTCAAATCGAAATCAGTCACAAAATCTGAAAAAAGTTGCATTTCTGCAAAATTCATCATTCCTATGGGCACTTCTTTCAGACTTGGGTTCGAATTTTAAAAGCTATTTTTTAGGGCTCTATGGTACCAAAAAAGCTGAAATTTTGGAATCGTGATAAGAATCCTGGTTTTAATCGATATCAATCAAAAAATCTGCAAAAAGTAGCATTTCTGGAAAATTCATCATTCCTATGGGCACTGATTTCAGACTTGGGTTCGTTATTAAAAGCCATTTTTTTACGGCTCTATGGTACCAAAAATGATGAAATTTTGGAATCGTGATAAGAATTATAGTTTAAATCGATATAATTCACAAAATTTCCAAAAAGTTCCATTTTTATGAAAAACATAATTCCTATAAGCATAACTTTCAGACTTGGGTTCGAATTAAAAAACCCATTTTTATGGCTCTATGCTTCCAAAAAATGTGAACTTTTGGAATCATGATAAGAATCCTGGTACCTATTAGGCTGAAAATATGGAATCGTGATAAGAATAACTGTCCAAATCGAAATCAGTCATAAAATCTACAAAAAGGTGCATTTCTGGAAAATTCATCATTCCTATTGGCACTGATTTCAGGCTTGGTTTCGAATTATAAAAGTCATTCTTTATGGCTCTATGGTACCAAAAAAGTTGAAATTTAGGAATCGTGATAAGAATCATGGTTTAAATCGAAATCAGTCACAAAATCTCCAAAAAGTTGCATTTCTGCAAAATTCATCATTCCTATGGGCACTTCTTTCAGACTGGGGTTCGAACTTAAAAAGCCATTTTTAAGGGCTCTATGGTACCAAAAAAGCTGAAAATTTGGAATCGTGATAAGAATCATGTTTCAAATCGAAATCAGTGAAAAAATCTGCAAATAGTTGCATTTCTGCAAAATTCATCATTCCTATTGGCACTACTTTCAGACTTGGGTTCGAATTTTAAAGGCCATTTTTAATGGCTCTATGCTACCGAAAAGTTGAAATTTTGGAATCGTGATAAGAATCCTGGTTTTAATCGATTAAATTCACAAAAATTCCAAAAAGTTCCATTATTATCAAAAACATAATTCCTATAAGCATAACTTTCAGACTTGGGTTCGAATTTTAAAAGCTATTTTTTAGGGCTCTATGGTACCAAAAGAGCTGAAATTTAAGATTCGTGATAAGAATCATGGTTCAAATCGATATCAGTCATAAAATCTCCAAAAAAATGCATTTTTATAAAAATAATAATTCCTATGGGCATTTCTTTCTGACTTGGGTTCGAATTTAAAAAGCCATTTTTTATGGCTCTATGATACATATAAGGATGAAAAATCGGAATCGTGATAAGAATCATGTTCCAACTTTACATCAGTCACAAAATCTGCAAAAAGTTGCATTTCTGGATAATTCATAATTCCTATTTGCACTGATTTCAGACTTGGGTTCCTTATTAAAAAGCAATTTTTTTATGGCTCTATGGTACCAAAATTGATGAAATTTTGGAATCGTGATAAGAATCATAGTTTTAATCGAGATAATTCACAAAATTTCCAAAAAGTTCCATTTTTATAAAAATCATAATTCTTATGAACACTACTTTCAGACTTGGGTTCGAATTTAAAAAGCCATTTTTTAATGGCTCTATGGTTTCAAAAAAGCTGAAATTTTGGAATCGTCATTGTGAAAATCGATATCAATCACAAAATCTCCAAAATGTTGCATTTGTATAAAAATCATAATTCCTATGAGCATTACTTGGGGACTTGGGTTTGGATTTTAAAAGTCATTTTTTATGGCTCTATGGTACCAAAAAAGCTGAAATTCTGGAATCATGGTTCAAATGAAAATCATTCACAAAATCTGCAAAAAGTTGCATTTCTGGAAAATTCATCATTCCTATCGGCATTAATTTCAGACTTGGGTTCGAACTTAAAAAGTCATTCTTTATGACTCTATGGTACCAAAAAGCTGAAATTTTGAAATCGTGATAATAATCATTGTGAAAATCGATATCAATCACAAAATCTTCAAAATGTTGCATTTGTATAAAAATCATAATTCCTATGGGCACTACTTTCGGACTTGGGTTCGGATTTTAAAAGTCATTTTTTATGGCTCTATGGTACCAAAAAAGCTGAAATTTTTGAATCGTGATAAGAATCTTGGTTCAATCGAAATCAGTTACAAAATCTGCAAAAAATTGCATTTCTGTAAAATTCATCATTCCTATGGGCACTACTTTCAGACTTGGGTTCGAATTTTAAAAACCATTTTTTATGGCTCGATGGTACCAAAAAAGCTGAAATTTTGGAATCGTGATTATAATCATGGTTCAATCGAAATCAGTTACAAAATCTGCAAAAAGTTGCATTTCTGCAAAATTCATCATTCCTATGGGCACTTCTTTCAGACTTGGGTTCGAATTTTAAAAGCTATTTTTTGTGGCTCTATGGTACCAAAAAAGCTGAAATTTAGGAATCGTGATAAGAATCCTGGTATTAATCGATAAAATTCACAAAATTTCCAAAAAGTTCCATTTTTATGAAAAACATAATTCCTATAAGCATAACTTTCAGACTTGGGTTAGAATTTAAAAAGCCATTTTTTATGGCTCTATGGTACCTATTAGGCTGAAATTTTGGAATCGTGATAAGAATCTTAGTCCGAATCGAAATCAGTCATAAAATCTACAAAAAGGAGCATTTCTGGAAAATTCATCATTCCTATTGGCACTGATTTCAGGCTTGGTTTCGAATTATAAAAGTCATTCTTTATGGCTCTATGGTACCAAAGAAGCTGAAATTTAGGAATCGTGATAAGAATCATGGTTCAAATCGAAATCAGTCACAAAATCTGCAAAAATTTACATTTCTGGAAAATTCATCATTCCTATTTGCACTGATTTAAGACTTGGGTTCGAACTTAAAAAGCCATTTTGTATTGCTCTATGGTACCTATTAGGCTGAAAATATGGAATCGTGATAAGAATCATGGTTCAAATCGAAATCAGTCTTAAAATCTGCAACAAGTTGCATTTCTGCAAAATTCATCATTCCTATGGGCACTTCTTTCAGACTTGGGTTCGAATTTTAAAAGCTATTCTTTAGGGCTCTATGTTACCAAAAAAGCTGAAATTTCGGAATCGTGATAAGAATCATGTTTCAAATCGAAATCAGTTACAAAATCTGCAAAAAGTTGCATTTCTGCAAAATTCATCATTCCTATAGGCACTACTTTCAGACTTGGGTTCGAATTTTAAAAGCCATTTTTATGGCTCTATGCTACCAAAAAGCTGAAATTTTGGAATCGTGATTATAATCATGGTTCAATCGAAATCAGTTACAAAATCTGCAAAAAGTTGCATTTCTGCAAAATTCATTATTGCTATGGGCACTTTTTTCAGACTTGGGATCGAACTTAAAATGCCATTTTTTATGGCTCTATGGTACCTATTCGGCTGAAATTTTAGAATCGTGATGAGAATCATGGTACAAATCGAAATCAGTCACATTCACCAGCTGCATTTCTAGAAAATTCATCTTTCCTATTTGCACTGATTTAAGACTTGGGTTCGAACTTAAAAAGCCATTTTTTATTGCTCTATGGTACCTATTAGGCGGAAAATATGGAATCGTGATAAGAATCATGGTTCAAATTGAAATCAGTCACAAAATCTGCAAAAAGTTGCATTTCTGTAAAATTCATCATTCCTATGGGCACTTCTTTCAGACTTGGGTTCGAATTTTAAAAGCTATTTTTTAGGGCTCTATGTTACCAAAAAAGCTGAAATTTTGGAATCGTGATAAGAATCCTGGTTTTAATCGATATAATTCACAAAATTTCCAAAAAGTTCCATTATTATGAAAAACATAATTCCTATAAACTTAACTTTCAGACTTGGGTTCGAATTTTAAAACCCACTTTTTATGGCTCTATGCTTCCAAAAAAGGTGAATTTTCGGAATCATGATAAGAATCCTGGTTCAAATCGAAATCAGTCACAAAATCTGCAAAAAGTTGCATTTCTGCAAAATTCATCATTCCTATATGCTCTACTTTCAGACTTGTGTTCGAATTTTAAAAGCAATTTTTTATTGCTCTATGGTTCCAAATAAGGTGAAATTTTGGAATCGTGATAAGAATCATGGTTCAAATCGAAATCAGTCACAAAATGTGCAAAAAGTTGCATTTCTGCAAAATTCATCATTCCTATGGGCACTTCTTTCAGACTTGGGTTCGAATTTTAAAAGCTATTTTTGTGGCTCTATGGTACCAAAAAAGCTGAAATTTAGGAATCGTGATAAGAATCATGGTTCAAATCGAAATCAGTTACAAAATGTGCAAAAAGTTGCATTTCTGCAAAATTCATCATTCCTATGGGCACTTCTTTCAGACTTGGGTTCGAATTTTAAAAGCTATTTTTTGTGGCTCTATGGTACCAAAAAGCTGAAATTTAGGAATCGTGATAAGAATCATGGTTCATATCAAAATCAGTCACAAAATCTGCAAAAAGTTTCATTTCTGCAAAATTCATCATTCCTATGGGCACTTCTTTCAGACTTGGGTTCGAATTTAAAAAGCCATTTTTTATGGCTCTATGGTACCTATTCAGCTGAAATTTTAGAATCGTGATAAGAATCATGGTACAAATCGAAATCAGTCACATTCACAAGATGCATTTCTAGAAAATTCATCTTTCGTATGGGCACTGATTTCAGACCTGGGTTCAAACTTAAAAAGCCATTTTTTATGGCTCTATGGTACCAAAAAAGCTGAAATTTTGAAATCGTGATAAGAATCATGGTTCAAATCGAAATCAGTCACAAAATCTGCAAAAAGTTGCATTTCTGCAAAATTCATCATTCCTATGGGCACTTCTTTCAGACTTGGGTTCGAATTTTAAAAGCCATTTTTTATGGCTCTATGCTACCAAAAAGCTGATTTTGGAATCGTGATAAGAATCCTGGTTTTAATCGATATAATTCACAAAATTTCCAAAAAGTTCCATTATTATGAAAAACATAATTCCTATAAACGTAACCTTTAGACTTGGGTTCGAATTTTAAAACCCACTTTTTATGGCTCTATGCTTCCAAAAAAGGTGAATTTTCGGAATCATGATAAGAATCCTGGTTCAAATCGAAATCAGTCACAAAATCTGCAAAAAGTTGCATTTCTGCAAAATTCATCATTCCTATATGCTCTACTTTCAGACTTGTGTTCGAATTTTAAAAGCAATTTTTTATTGCTCTATGGTTCCAAAAAAGGTGAAATTTTGGAATCGTGATAAGAATCATGGTTCAAATCGAAATCAGTCACAAAATGTGCAAAAAGTTGCATTTCTGCAAAATTCATCATTCCTATGGGCACTTCTTTCAGACTTGGGTTCGAATTTTAAAAGCTATTTTTGTGGCTCTATGGTACCAAAAAAGCTGAAATTTAGGAATCGTGATAAGAATCATGGTTCAAATCGAAATCAGTCACAAAATGTGCAAAAAGTTGCATTTCTGCAAAATTCATCATTCCTATGGGCACTTCTTTCAGACTTGGGTTCGAATTTTAAAAGCTATTTTTTGTGGCTCTATGGTACCAAAAAAGCTGAAATTTAGGAATCGTGATAAGAATCATGGTTCAAATCGAAATCAGTCACAAAATCTGCAAAAAGTTTCATTTCTGCAAAATTCATCATTCCTATGGGCACTTCTTTCAGACTTGGGTTCGAATTTTAAAAGCTATTTTTTAGGGCTCTATGTTACGAAAAAAGCTGAAATTTTGGAATCGTGACAAGAATCATGTTTCAAATCGAAATCAGTTACAAAATCTGCAAAAAGTTGCATTTCTGCAAAATTCATCATTCCTATGGGCAGTTCTTTCAGACTTGGGTTTGAATTTTAAAAGCTATTTTTTGTGGCTTTATGGTACCAAAAAAGCTGAAATTTAGGAATCGTGATAAGAATCCTGGTTCAAATCGAAATCAGTCACAAAATCTGCAAAAATTTACATTTCTGGAAAATTCATCATTCCTATGGGCACTGATTTCAGACTTGGGTTCGTTATTAAAAAGCCATTTTTTATTGCTCTATGGTACCTATAAGGCTGAAAATATGTAATCGTGATAAGAATCATGGTTCAAATCGAAATCAGTCACGAAATCTGCAAAAAGTTACATTTCTGGAAAATTCATCATTCCTATTTGCACTGATTTAAGACTTGGGTTCGAACTTAAAAAGCCATTTTGTATTGCTCTATGGTACCTATTAGGCTGAATATAATCATGGTTCAATCGAAATCAGTTACAAAATCTGCAAAAAGTTGCATTTCTGCACAATTCATTATTGCTATGGGCACTTTTTTCAGACTCGGGATCGAACTTAAAATGCCATTTTTTATGGCTCTATGGTAACTATTCGGCTGAAATTTTAGAATCGTGATAAGAATCATGGTACAAATTGAAATCAGTCACATTCACAAGCTGCATTTCTAGAAAATTCATCTTTCCTATTTGCACTGATTTAAGACTTGGGTTCGAACTTAAAAAGCCATTTTTTATTGCTCTTTGGTACCTATTAGGCTGAAAATATGGAATCGTGATAAGAATCATGGTTCAAATCGAAATCAGTCACAAAATCTGCAAAAAGTTGCATTTCTGCAAAATTCATCATTCCTATGGGCACTTCTTTCAGACTTGGGTTCGAATTTAAAAAGCCATTTTTTATGGCTCTATGCTACCAAAAAGCTGATTTTGGAATCGTGATAAGAATCCTGGTTTTAATCGATATAATTCACAAAATTTCCAAAAAGTTCCATTATTATGAAAAACATAATTCCTATAAACGTAACCTTTAGACTTGGGTTCGAATTTTAAAACCCACTTTTTATGGCTCTATGCTTCCAAAAAAGGTGAATTTCGGAATCATGATAAGAATCCTGGTTCAAATCGAAATCAGTCACAAAATCTGCAAAAAGTTGCATTTCTGCAAAATTCATCATTCCTATATGCTCTACTTTCAGACTTGTGTTCGAATTTTAAAAGCAATTTTTTATTGCTCTATGGTTCCAAAAAAGGTGAAATTTTGGAATCGTGATAAGAATCATGGTTCAAATGGAAATCAGTCACAAAATGTGCAAAAAGTTGCATTTCTGCAAAATTCATCATTCCTATGGGCACTTCTTTCAGACTTGGGTTCGAATTTTAAAAGCTATTTTTGTGGCTCTATGGTACCAAAAAAGCTGAAATTTAGGAATCGTGATAAGAATCATGGTTCAAATCGAAATCAGTCACAAAATGTGCAAAAAGTTGCATTTCTGCAAAATTCATCATTGCTATGGGCACTTCTTTCAGACTTGGGTTCGAATTTTAAAAGCTATTTTTTGTGGCTCTATGGTACCAAAAAAGCTGAAATTTAGGAATCGTGATAAGAATCATGGTTCAAATCGAAATCAGTCACAAAATCTGCAAAAAGTTTCATTTCTGCAAAATTCATCATTCCTATGGGCACTTCTTTCAGACTTGGGTTCGAATTTTAAAAGCTATTTTTTAGGGCTCTATGTTACGAAAAAAGCTGAAATTTTGGAATCGTGACAAGAATCATGTTTCAAATCGAAATCAGTTACAAAATCTGCAAAAAGTTGCATTTCTGCAAAATTCATCATTCCTATGGGCAGTTCTTTCAGACTTGGGTTTGAATTTTAAAAGCTATTTTTTGTGGCTTTATGGTACCAAAAAAAGCTGAAATTTAGGAATCGTGATAAGAATCCTGGTTCAAATCGAAATCAGTCACAAAATCTGCAAAAATTTACATTTCTGGAAAATTCATCATTCCTATGGGCACTGATTTCAGACTTGGGTTCGTTATTAAAAAGCCATTTTTTATTGCTCTATGGTACCTATAAGGCTGAAAATATGTAATCGTGATAAGAATCATGGTTCAAATCGAAATCAGTCACAAAATCTGCAAAAAGTTACATTTCTGGAAAATTCATCATTCCTATTTGCACTGATTTAAGACTTGGGTTCGAACTTAAAAAGCCATTTTGTATTGCTCTATGGTACCTATTAGGCTGAAAATATGGAATCGTGATAAGAATCATGTTTCAAATCGAAATCAGTTACAAAATCTGCAAAAAGTTGCATTTCTGCAAAATTCATCATTCCTATGGGCACTTCTTTCAGACTTGGGTTCGAATTTTATAAGCCATTTTTTATGGCTCTATGCTACCAAAAAGCTGAAATTTTGGAATCGTGATAAGAATCCTGGTTTTAATCGATATAATTCACAAAATTTCCAAAAAGTTCCATTATTATGAAAAACATAATTCCTATAAACTTAACTTTCAGACTTGGGTTCGAATTTTAAAACCCACTTTTGATGGCTCTATGCTTCCAAAAAAGGTGAATTTTCGGAATCATGATAAGAATCCTGGTTCAAATCGAAATCAGTCACAAAATCTGCAAAAAGTTGCATTTCTGCAAAATTCATCATTCCTATATGCTCTACTTTCAGACTTGTGTTCGAATTTTAAAAGCAATTTTTTATTGCTCTATGGTTCCAAAAAAGGTGAAATTTTGGAATCGTGATAAGAATCATGGTTCAAATCGAAATCAGTCACAAAATGTGCAAAAAGTTGCATTTCTGCAAAATTCATCATTCCTATGGGCACTTCTTTCAGACTTGGGTTCGAATTTTAAAAGCTATTTTTGTGGCTCTATGGTACCAAAAAAGCTGAAATTTAGGAATCGTGATAAGAATCATGGTTCAAATCGAAATCAGTCACAAAATGTGCAAAAAGTTGCATTTCTGCAAAATTCATCATTCCTATGGGCACTTCTTTCAGACTTGGGTTCGAATTTTAAAAGCTATTTTTTGTGGCTCTATGGTACCAAAAAAGCTGAAATTTAGGAATCGTGATAAGAATCATGGTTCAAATCGAAATCAGACACAAAATGTGCAAAAAGTTGCATTTCTGCAAAATTCATCATTCCTATGGGCACTTCTTTCAGACTTGGGTTTGAATTTTAAAAGCTATTTTTTGTGGCTTTATGGTACCAAAAAAGCTGAAATTTAGGAATCGTGATAAGAATCCTGGTTCAAATCGAAATCAGTCACAAAATCTGCAAAAATTTACATTTCTGGAAAATTCATCATTCCTATTTGCACTGATTTAAGACTTGGGTTCGAACTTAAAAAGCCATTTTGTATTGCTCTATGGTACCTATTAGGCTGAAAATATGGAATCGTGATAAGAATCATGTTTCAAATCGAAATCAGTTACAAAATCTGCAAAAAGTTGCATTTCTGCAAAATTCATCATTCCTATCGGCACTACTTTCAGACTTGGGTTCGAATTTTAAAAGCCATTTTTTATGGCTCTCTGCTACCAAAAAGCTGAAATTTTGGAATCGTGATAAGAATCCTGGTTTTAATCGATATAATTCACAAAATTTCCAAAAAGTTCCATTATTATGAAAAACATAATTCCTATAAGCATAACTTTCAGACTTGGGTTCGAATTTTAAAACCCACTTTTTATGGCTCTATGCTTCCAAAAAAGGTGAATTTTTGGAATCATGATAAGAATCCTGGTTCAAATCGAAATCAGTCACAAAATCTGCAAAAAGTTGCATTTCTGCAAAATTCATCATTCCTATATGCTCTACTTTCAGACTTGGGTTCGAATTTTAAAAGCAATTTTTAATTGCTCTATGGTTCCAAAAAAGGTGAAATTTAGGAATCGTGATAAGAATCATGGTTCAAATCGAAATCAGTCACAAAATGTGCAAAAAGTTGCATTTCTGCAAAATTCATCATTCCTATGGGTACTTCTTTCAGACTTGGGTTCGAATTTTAAAATCTATTTTTTGTGGCTCTGTGGTACCAGAAAAGCTGAAATTTAGGAATCGTGATAAGAATCATGGTTCAAATCGAAATCAGTCACAAAATCTGCAAAAAGTTGCATTTCTGCAAAATTCATCATTCCTATGGGCACTTCTTTCAGACTTGGGTTCGAATTTTAAAAGCTATTTTTTAGGGCTCTATGTTACCAAAAAAGCTGAAATTTTGGAATCGTGATAAGAATCATGTTTCAAATCGAAATCAGTTACAAAATCTGCAAAAAGTTGCATTTCTGCAAAATTCATCATTCCTATCGGCACTACTTTCAGACTTGGGTTCGAATTTTAAAAGCCATTTTTTATGGCTCTATGCTACCAAAAAGCTGAAATTTTGGAATCGTGATAAGAATCCTGGTTTAAATCGATATAATTCACAAAATTTCCAAAAAGTTCCATTATTATGAAAAACATAATTCCTATAAGCATAACTTTCAGACTTGGGTTCGAATTTTAAAACCCACTTTTTATGGCTCTATGCTTCCAAAAAAAGTGAATTTTTGGAATCATGATAAGAATCCTGGTTCAAATCGAAATCAGTCACAAAATCTGCAAAAAGTTGCATTTCTGCAAAATTCATCATTCCTATATGCTCTACTTTCAGACTTGGGTTCGAATTTTAAAAGCTATTTTTTAGGACTCTATGTTACCAAAAAAGCTGAAATTTTGGAATCGTGATAAGAATCATGTTTCAAATCGAAATCAGTTACAAAATCTGCAAAAAGTTGCATTTCTGCAAAATTCATCATTCCTATCGGCACTACTTTCAGACTTGGGTTCGAATTTTAAAAGCCATTTTTTATGGCTCTATGATACCAAAAAGCTGAAATTTTGGAATCGTGATAAGAATCCTGGTTTTAATCGATATAATTCACAAAATTTCCAAAAAGTTCAATTATTATGAAAAACATAATTCCTATAAGCATAACTTTCAGACTTGGGTTCGAATTTTAAAACCCACTTTTTATGGCTCTATGCTTCCAAAAAAGGTGAATTTTTGGAATCATGATAAGAATCCTGGTTCAAATCCAAATCAGTCACAAAATCTGCAAAAAGTTGCATTTCTGCAAAATTCATCATTCCTATGGGTACTTCTTTCAGACTTGGGTTCGAATTTTAAAAGCCATTTTTATGGCTCTATAGTTCCAAAAACGCTGAAATTTTGGAATCGTGATTATAATCATGGTTCAATCGAAATCAGTTACAAAATCTGCAAAAAGTTGCATTTCTGCAAAATTCATTATTGCTATGGGCACTTTTTTCAGACTTGGGATCGAACTTAAAATGCCATTTTTTATGGCTCTATGGTACCTATTCGGCTGAAATTTTAGAATCGTGATAAGAATCATGGTACAAATCGAAATCAGTCACATTCACAAGCTGCATTTCTAGAAAATTCATCTTTCCTATTTGCACTGATTTAAGACTTGGGTTCGAACTTAAAAAGCCATTTTTTATTGCTCTATGTTACCTATTAGGCTGAAAATATGGAATCGTGATAAGAATCATGGTTCAAATCGAAATCAGTCACAAAATCTGCAAAAAGTTGCATTTCTGCAAAATTCATCATTCCTATGGGCACTTCTTTCAGACTTGGGTTCGAATTTTAAATGCTATTTTTTAGGGCTCTATGTTACCAAAAAAGCTGAAATTTTGGAATCGTGATAAGAATCATGTTTTAAATCGAAATCAGTTACAAAATCTGCAAAAAGTTGCATTTCTGCAAAATTCATCATTCCTATATGCTCTACTTTCAGACTTGGGTTCGAATTTTAAAAGCTATTTTTTAGGGCTCTATGGTTCCAAAAAAGGTGAAATTTTGGAATCGTGATAAGAATCATGGTTCAAATCGAAATCAGTCACAAAATGTGCCAAAAGTTGCATTTCTGCAAAATTCATCATTCCTATGGGTACTTCTTTCAGACTCGGGTTCGAATTTTAAAAGCTATTTTTTGTGGCTCTGTGGTACCAGAAAAGCTGAAATTTAGGAATCGTGATAAGAATCATGGTTCAAATCGAAATCAGTCACAAAATCTGCAAAAAGTTGCATTTCTGCAAAATTCATCATTCCTATGGGCACTTCTTTCAGACTTTTGTTCGAATTTTAAAAGCTTTTTTCTAGGGCTCTATGTTACCAAAAAAGCTGAAATTTTGGAATCGTGATAAGAATCATGTTTCAAATCGAAATCAGTTACAAAATCTGCAAATAATTGCATTTCTGCAAAATTCATCATTCCTATCGGCACTACTTTCAGACTTGGGTTCGAATTTTAAAAGCTATTTTTTGTGGCTCTATGGTACCAAAAAAGCTGAAATTTAGGAATCGTGATAAGAATAATGGTTCAAATCGAAATCAGTCACAAAATCTGCAAAAAGTTGCATTTCTGCAAAATTCATCATTCCTATGGGCACTGATTTCAGACTTGGGTTCGTTATTAAAAAGCCATTTTTATTGCTCTATGGTACCTATTAGGCTGAAAATATGAAATCGTGATAAGAATCATGGTTCAAATCGAAATCAGTCACAAAATCTGCAAAAAGTTACATTTCTGGAAAATTCATCATTCCTGTTTGCACTGATTTAAGACTTGGGTTCGAACTTAAAAAGCCATTTTTTATTGCTCTATGGTACCTATTAGGCTGAAAATATGGAATCGTGATAAGAATCATGGTTCAAATCGAAATCAGTCACAAAATGTGGAAAAAGTTGCATTTCTGCAAAATTCATCATTCCTATGGGTACTTCTTTCAGACTTGGGTTCGAATTTTAAAAGTTATTTTTTGTGGCTCTGTGGTACCAGAAAAGCTGAAATTTAGGAATCGTGATAAGAATCATGGTTCAAATCGAAATCAGTCACAAAATCTGCAAAAAGTTGCATTTCTGCAAAATTCATCATTCCTATGGGCACTTCTTTCAGACTTGGGTTCGAATTTTAAAAGCTATTTTTTAGGGCTCTATGTTACCAAAAAAGCTGAAATTTTGGAATCGTGATAAGAATCATGTTTCAAATCGAAATCAGTTACAAAATCTGCAAAAAGTTGCATTTCTGCAAAATTCATCATTCCTATCGGCACTACTTTCAGACTTGGGTTCGAATTTTAAAAGCCATTTTTTATGGCTCTATGCTACCAAAAAGCTGAAATTTTGGAATCGTGATAAGAATCCTGGTTTTAATCGATATAATTCACAAAATTTCCAAAAAGTTCCATTATTATGAAAAACATAATTCCTATAAGCATAACTTTCAGACTTGGGTTCGAATTTTAAAACCCACTTTTTATGGCTCTATGCTTCCAAAAAAGGTGAATTTTTGGAATCATGATAAGAATCCTGGTTCAAATCGAAATCAGTCACAAAATCTGCAAAAAGTTGCATTTCTGCAAAATTCATCATTCCTATATGCTCTACTTTCAGACTTGGGTTCGAATTTTAAAAGCTATTTTTTAGGGCTCTATGTTACCAAAAAAGCTGAAATTTTGGAATCGTGATAAGAATCATGTTTCAAATCGAAATCAGTTACAAAATCTGCAAAAAGTTGCATTTCTGCAAAATTCATCATTCCTATCGGCACTACTTTCAGACTTGGGTTCGAATTTTAAAAGCCATTTTTTATGGCTCTATGCTACCAAAAAGCTGAAATTTTGGAATCGTGATAAGAATCCTGGTTATAATCGATATAATTCACAAAATTTCCAAAAAGTTCCATTATTATGAAAAACATAATTCCTATAAGCATAACATTCAGACTTGGGTTCGAATTTTAAAACCCACTTTTTATGGCTCTATGCTTCCAAAAAAGGTGAATTTTTGGAATCATGATAAGAATCATGGTTCAAATCGAAATCAGTCACAAAATGTGCAAAAAGTTTCATTTCTGCAAAATTCATCATTCCTATGGGCACTTCTTTCAGACTTGGGTTCGAATTTTAAAAGCTATTTTTTGTGGCTCTATGGTACCAAAAAAGCTGAAATTTAGGAATCGTGATAAGAATAATGGTTCAAATCGAAATCAGTCACAAAATCTGCAAAAAGTTGCATTTCTGCAAAATTCATCATTCCTATGGGCACTGATTTCAGACTTGGGTTCGTTATTAAAAAGCCATTTTTATTGCTCTATGGTACCTATTAGGCTGAAAATATGAAATCGTGATAAGAATCATGGTTCAAATCGAAATCAGTCACAAAATCTGCAAAAAGTTACATTTCTGGAAAATTCATCATTCCTATTTGCACTGATTTAAGACTTGGGTTCGAACTTAAAAAGCCATTTTTTATTGCTCTATGGTACCTATTAGGCTGAAAATATGGAATCGTGATAAGAATCATGGTTCAAATCGAAATCAGTCACAAAATGTGGAAAAAGTTGCATTTCTGCAAAATTCATCATTCCTATGGGTACTTCTTTCAGACTTGGGTTCGAATTTTAAAAGTTATTTTTTGTGGCTCTGTGGTACCAGAAAAGCTGAAATTTAGGAATCGTGATAAGAATCATGGTTCAAATCGAAATCAGTCACAAAATCTGCAAAAAGTTGCATTTCTGCAAAATTCATCATTCCTATGGGCACTTCTTTCAGACTTGGGTTCGAATTTTAAAAGCTATTTTTTAGGGCTCTATGTTACCAAAAAAGCTGAAATTTTGGAATCGTGATAAGAATCATGTTTCAAATCGAAATCAGTTACAAAATCTGCAAAAAGTTGCATTTCTGCAAAATTCATCATTCCTATCGGCACTACTTTCAGACTTGGGTTCGAATTTTAAAAGCCATTTTTTATGGCTCTATGCTACCAAAAAGCTGAAATTTTGGAATCGTGATAAGAATCCTGGTTTTAATCGATATAATTCACAAAATTTCCAAAAAGTTCCATTATTATGAAAAACATAATTCCTATAAGCATAACTTTCAGACTTGGGTTCGAATTTTAAAACCCACTTTTTATGGCTCTATGCTTCCAAAAAAGGTGAATTTTTGGAATCATGATAAGAATACTGGTTCAAATCGAAATCAGTCACAAAATCTGCAAAAAGTTGCATTTCTGCAAAATTCATCATTCCTATATGCTCTACTTTCAGACTTGGGTTCGAATTTTAAAAGCTATTTTTTAGGGCTCTATGTTACCAAAAAAGCTGAAATTTTGGAATCGTGATAAGAATCATGTTTCAAATCGAAATCAGTTACAAAATCTGCAAAAAGTTGCATTTCTGCAAAATTCATCATTCCTATCGGCACTACTTTCAGACTTGGGTTCGAATTTTAAAAGCCATTTTTTATGGCTCTATGCTACCAAAAAGCTGAAATTTTGGAATCGTGATAAGAATCCTGGTTATAATCGATATAATTCACAAAATTTCCAAAAAGTTCCATTATTATGAAAAACATAATTCCTATAAGCATAACATTCAGACTTGGGTTCGAATTTTAAAACCCACTTTTTATGGCTCTATGCTTCCAAAAAAGGTGAATTTTTGGAATCATGATAAGAATCCTGGTTCAAATCGAAATCAGTCACAAAATCTGCAAAAAGTTGCATTTCTGCAAAATTCATCATTCCTATATGCTCTACTTTCAGACTTGTGTTCGAATTTTAAAAGCAATTTTTTATTGCTTTATGGTTCCAAAAAAGGTGAAATTTTGGAATCGTGATAAGAATCATGGTTCAAATCGAAATCAGTCACAAAATGTGCAAAAAGTTGCATTTCTGCAAAATTCATCATTCCTATGGGCACTTCTTTCAGACTTGGGTTCGAATTTTAAAAGCTATTTTTTAGGGCTCTATGTTACCAAAAAAGCTGAAATTTTGGAATCGTGATAAGAATCATGTTTCAAATCGAAATCAGTTACAAAATCTGCAAAAAGTTGCATTTCTGCAAAATTCATCATTCCTATCGGCACTACTTTCAGACTTGGGTTCGAATTTTAAAATCCATTTTTTATGGCTCTATGCTACCAAAAAGCTGAAATTTTGGAATCGTGATAAGAATCCTGGTTTTAATCGATATAATTCACAAAATTTCCAAAAAGTTCCATTATTATGAAAAACATAATTCCTATAAGCATAACATTCAGACTTGGGTTCGAATTTTAAAACCCACTTTTTATGGCTCTATGCTTCCAAAAAAGGTGAATTTTTGGAATCATGATAAGAATCCTGGTTCAAATCGAAATCAGTCACAAAATCTGCAAAAAGTTGCATTTCTGCAAAATTCATCATTCCTATCGGCACTACTTTCAGACTTGGGTTCGAATTTTAAAAGCCATTTTTTATGGCTCTATGCTACCAAAAAGCTGAAATTTTGGAATCGTGATAAGAATCCTGGTTTTAATCGATATAATTCACAAAATTTCCAAAAATTCCATTATTATGAAAAACATAATTCCTATAAGCATAACTTTCAGACTTGGGTTCGAATTTTAAAACCCACTTTTTAAGGCTCTATGCTTCCAAAAAAGGTGAATTTTCGGAATCATGATAAGAATCCTGGTTCAAATCGAAATCAGTCACAAAATCTGCAAAAAGTTACATTTCTGGAAAATTCAAAAATTCCTATTTGCACTGATTTAAGACTTGGGTTCGAACTTAAAAAGCCATTCTTTATGGCTCTATGGTACCAAAAAAGCTGAAATTTAGGAATCGTGATAAGAATCATGGTTTTAATCGAAATCAGTCACAAAATCTGCAAAAAGTTGCATTTCTGCAAAATTCATCATTCCTATATGCTCTACTTTCAGACTTGGGTTCGAATTTTAAAAGCAATTTTTAATTGCTCTATGGTTCCAAAAAAGGTGAAATTTTGGAATCGTGATAAGAATCATGGTTCAAATCGAAATCAGTCACAAAATGTGCAAAAAGTTGCATTTCTGCAAAATTCATCATTCCTATGGGCACTTCTTTCAGACTTGGGTTCGAATTTTAAAAGCTATTTTTTAGGGCTCTATGTTACCAAAAAAGCTGAAATTTTGGAATCGTGACAAGAATCATGGTTCAAATCGAAATCAGTCACAAAATGTGCAAAAAGTTGCATTTCTGCAAAATTCATCATTCCTATGGGCACTTCTTTCAGACTTGGGTTCGAATTTTAAAAGCTATCTTTTGTGGCTCTATGGTACCAAAAAAGCTGAAATTTAAGAATCCTGATAAGAATCATGGTTCAAATCGAAATCAGTCACAAAATCTGCAAAAAGGTGCATTTCTGCAAAATTCATCATTCCTATGGGCACTGATTTCAGACTTGGGTTCGTTATTAAAAAGCCATTTTTTATTGCTCTATGGTACCTATTAGGCTGAAAATATGGAATCGTGATAAGAATCATGGTTCAAATCGAAATCAGTCACAAAATCTGCAAAAAGTTACATTTCTGGAAAATTCATCATTCCTATTTGCACTGATTTAAGACTTGGGTTCGAACTTATAAAGCCATTTTTTATTGCTCTATGGTACCTATTAGGCTGAAAATATGGAATCGTGATAAGAATCATGGTTCAAATCGAAATCAGTCTTAAAATGTGCAAAAAGTTGCATTTCTGCAAAATTCATCATTCCTATGGGTACTTCTTTCAGACTTGGGTTCGAATTTTAAAAGCTATTTTTTGTGGCTCTGTGGTACCAGAAAAGCTGAAATTTAGGAATCGTGATAAGAATCATGGTTCAAATCGAAATCAGTCACAAAATCTGCAAAAAGTTGCATTTCTGCAAAATTCATCATTCCTATGGGCACTTCTTTCAGACTTGGGTTCGAATTTTAAATGCTATTTTTTAGGGCTCTCTGTTACCAAAAAAGCTGAAATTTTGGAATCGTGATCAGAATCATGGTTCAAATCGAAATCAGTTACAAAATCTGCAAAAAGTTGCATTTCTGCAAAATTCAACTTTCCTATGGGCACTACTTTCAGACTTGGGTTTGAATTTTAAAAGCCATTTTTATGGCTCTATGGTTCCAAAAAAGCTGAAATTTTGGAATCGTGATTATAATCATGGTTCAATCGAAATCAGTTTCAAAATCTGCAAAAAGTTGCATTTCTGCAAAATTCATCATTGCTATGGGCACTTTTTTCAGACTTGGGATCGAACTTAAAAAGCCATTTTTTATGGCTCTATGGTACCTATTCGGCTGAAATTTTAGAATCGTGATAAGAATCATGGTACAAATCGAAATCAGTCACATTCACAAGCTGCATTTCTAGAAAATTCATCTTTCCTATTTGCACTGATGTAAGACTTGGGTTCGAACTTAAAAAGCCATTTTGTATTGTTCTATGGTACCTATTAGGCTGAAAATATGGAATCGTGATAAGAATCATGTTTCAAATCGAAATCAGTTACAAAATCTGCAAAAAGTTGCATTTCTGCAAAATTCATCATTCCTATATGCTCTTCTTTCAGACTTGGGTTCGAATTTTAAAAGCAATTTTTAATTGCTCTATGGTTCCAAAAAGGTGAATTTTTGGAATCATGATAAGAATCCTGGTTCAAATCGAAATCAGTCACAAAATCTGCAAAAAGTTACATTTCTGGAAAATTCAAAAATTCCTATTTGCACTGATTTAAGACTTGGGTTCGAACTTAAAAAGCCATTCTTTATGGCTCTATGGTACCAAAAAAGCTGAAATTTAGGAATCGTGATAAGAATCATGGTTTAAATCGAAATCAGTCACAAAATCTGCAAAAATTTGCATTTCTGCAAAATTCATCATTCCTATGGGCATTTCTTTCAGACTTGGGTTCGAATTTTAAAAGCTATTTTTTAGGGCTCTATGGTACCAAAATTGATGAAATTTTGGAATCGTGATAAGAATCATATTTTTAATCGAGATAATTCACAAAATTTCCAAAAAGTTCAATTTTTATAAAAATCATAATTCTTATGAACATTACTTTCAGACTTGGGTTCGAATTTAAAAAGCCATTTTTTATGGCTCTATGGTACCTATTCAGCTGAAATTTTAGAATCGTGATAAGAATCATGGAACAAATCGAAATCAGTCACATTCACAAGATGCATTTCTAAAAAATTCATCTTTCGTATGGGCACTGATTTCAGACCTGGGTTCAAACTTAAAAAGCCATTTTTTATGGCTCTATGGTACCAAAAAAGCTGAAATTTTGAAATCGTGATCAGAATCATGGTTCAAATCGAAATCAGTTACAAAATCTTCAAAAAGTTGCATTTCTGCAAAATTCAACATTCCTATCGGCACTACTTTCAGACTTGGGTTCGAATTTTAAAAGCCATTTTTATGGCTCTATGGTTCCAAAAAAGCTGAAATTTTGGAATCGTGATAAGAATCATGCTTCAAATCGAAATCAGTCACAAAATCTGCAAAAAGTTGCATTTCTGGAAAATTCATCATTCCTATCGGCATTACTTTCAGACTTGGGTTCGAACTTAAAATGTCATTCTTTATGGCTCAATGGTACCAAAAAAGCTGAAATTTTGGAATCGTGATAATAATCATTGTGAAAATCGATATCAATCACAAAATCTCCAAAATGTTGTATTTGTATAAAAATCATAATTCCTATGGGCACTACTTTCGGACTTGGGTTCGGATTTTAAAAGTCATTTTTTATGGCTCTATGGTACCAAAAAAGCTGAAATTTTTTAATCGTGATAAGAATCTTGGTTCAATCGAAATCAGTTACAAAATCTGCAAAAAATTGCATTTCTGTAAAATTCATCATTCCTATGGGCACTACTTTCAGACTTGGGTTCGAATTTTAAAAACCATTTTTTATGGCTCGATGGTACCAAAAAAGCTGAAATTTTGGAATCGTGATTATAATCATGGTTCAATCGAAATCAGTTACAAAATCTGCAAAAAGTTGCATTTCTGCAAAATTCATCATTGCTATGGGCACATTTTTCAGACTTGGGATCGAACTTTAAAAGCCATTTTTTATGGCTCTATGGTACCTATTCGGCTGAAATTTTAGAATCGTGATAAGAATCATGGTACAAATCGAAATCACTCCCATTCACAAGCTGCATTTCTAGAAAATTCATCTTTCCTATGGGAACTGATTTCAAACTTGGGTTCGAACTTAAAAAGCCATTTTTTATGGCTCTATGGTTCATATAAGGATGAAAAATCGGAATCATGATAAGAATCATGGTCCAAACTTACATCAGTCACAAAATCTGCAAAAAAATTGCATTTCTGGAAAATTCATCATTCCTATCGGCATTTCTTTCAGACTTGGGTTCGAACTTAAAATGTCATTCTTTATGGCTCAATGGTACCAAAAAAGCTGAAATTTTGGAATCGTGATAATAATCATTGTGAAAATCGATATCAATCACAAAATCTCTAAAATGTTGCATTTGTATAAAAATCATAATTCCTATGGGCACTACTTTCGGACTTGGGTTCGGATTTTAAAAGTCATTTTTTATGGCTCTATGGTACCAAAAAAGCTGAAATTTTTTAATCGTGATAAGAATCTTGGTTCAATCGAAATCAGTTACAAAATCTGCAAAAAATTGCATTTCTGTAAAATTCATCATTCCTATGGGCACTACTTTCAGACTTGGGTTTCATTGACATTTCTGCAAAATTCATCATTCCTATGGGGGCTCTACTTTCAGACTTGGGTTCGAATTTTAAAAGCAATTTTTTATTGCTTTATGGTTCAAAAAAAGGTGAAATTTTGGAATCGTGATAAGAATCATGGTTCAAATCGAAATCAGTCACAAAATGTGCAAAAAGTTGCATTTCTGCAAAATTCATCATTCCTATGGGCACTTCTTTCAGACTTGGGTTCGAATTTTAAAACCCATTTTTTATGGCTCTATGCTTCAAAAAAGGTGAATTTTTGGAATCATGATAAGAATCCTGGTTCAAATCGAAATCAGTCACAAAATCTGCAAAAAGTTACATTCCTGGAAAATTCATCATTCCTATGGGCACTGATTTCAGACATGGGTTCGTTATTAAAAAGCCATTTTTTTATGGCTCTATGGTACCAAAAATGATGAAATTTTGGAATCGTGATAAGAATCATAGTTTAAATCGATATAATTCACAAAATTTCCAAAAAGTTCCATTTTTATGAAAAACATATGTAACGGACGTAGTTGATCACATTATTCAATTTTATAAGATCTGTTTTACATTTATAAAATGTGCCTACCCCACGCCACTGGCGAAATCATCACTCCCCGCCACTGGCCATTTTGTTCCCGGCCGCTTGAAAAACTTTGTCTACGAACGGCATCGATACCGCGTCGCCGGCTTACCTGCCGCGTGGATCGATGTCCAGCATTTTTTCTATGTAAAATTTACTAGTAAAAATCAATTTTTAAATGTTGCAAATGTATGTATTTTACTTGTTCATCCCCTCGGCGGTAGTCAAATAAACACTATTTTCTATATACTACCGCTGAGGAGATATTAAAAAAAGCTGTTTTTCACATATATGTAAACCCATTTTTGAACAATATTTTTTACCTTTTTTGCGTGTACAAAAATCCAGGAACCTCTCAGCATAGTGAATCTTATCTCTTTCTGAGCGCTATGTTACGGGGGACCTGGGAAAAATACCAACTTAACAATGTTTTACAAATTTGATCGCTTTGAGATCATTTTTACACATTTATTTACAAACTTTTCTTATTTTTTGTCGTATCTTGGCAAACAAAAAATCTAGTTGTCAAGATACACATTCTTATAACTACTATGCATTTAAACTATGTAATTGTTATTCATGTAAGCGTTCAAAATCTTTTCTAACTCGCAAATTTAAGCGACTACTTTCGCCAGTGCTGCCGGCAAAATGAATATGCGACATTTTGCCGGGGCCTATAAACTTATTGTTGGCGCGGGTACAATCCCCCACCACTTTTGGACTCAAAGCCCAATGTCGGGTGCGAGTCATGCTTATTGAATATAAGCAGCCAAATAATAAAATAAAATTAGTTCATCTTTACCACCGAAACCAAGCGTTTTATTATCTACAAGTGACTCCTGCCCAACATCTGCCTCACCTCGCCAAGTCTTCTGCTCCAAGATCTTCTGGTGTTACCTCTTCAAGACAAGCCGGCCCTCCTCTGGAAAACCGCCAACACCAGAAGCGAGCAGAGACGACAGCACACCCAGTACCCAACATTCACCAAGCACTGGGTGCGGGAGGCAGATTTATCATCAATATCAACTACAATCATCATCATCGGCCGTAAAGGAGCATTCTCATCGGTTGAAGACACGGTTTGGACCCGGCGCCTAATCTACAGTCTTGTGCGGACTCCCGTCCAGTACAAGTGGTCCTTCGAGCCGGATTCTCACACGCCTTCAACCAGGATGTCTCCTCCAATGATCCAAGACGATGGATCCTCAACACCATCTGCAGATGCCCTGGATGCTGGGTCTCAGGCCACGGCTGCGGTTCACGTCACGCCTGACGTAACCCCCATGCCCACGCCCAGCACTACTCCTGACATGGCACCACCTGCACATCATGACTCACCGCCCTCCATATCTCAAGAGGATGCGATGGAGTCATTGCGACAACAGCTTCGCAGTCAAACCGAGCACATTAAGAGACTCAAAGCAGCTCTTCAATCAGCTCCAACAGCAGCAGCCCCTGCCCCTCTTGGACCTTCGAAGCTCCCGGAGAGGTCACCACCAGCATGGACGCAGCCCGGCCAATCGAGCCCGGTGCCTCTGGTGGACCAGAGGTACGAGGAACCAGCAGCAGCAGCGCCTGCCCGATCTGGATCCGTACTCGCCACCCTGGCCCAATGCAGGGTGGCCAAACATGATGCAGCCTGGACCCTCTGGCCCCGTACCGCCCGCCCCTCTGATAGAACAGAGGCAAGCCGTACGTGAAGTGCCAGCTGGACCTGTACCTCTGGTGGACCAGAGGTACGCATCACATGCGCAGCAAGAGCCAGCAGGCCCTGCGCAACCAGCACCCTGGACCATTCAGGGATGCCCAAACATAATCCCCTCTGATAGAACAGAGGCAAGCCGTACCTGAAGTGCCAGCCGGACCTGTACCTCTGGTGGACCAGAGGTACGCATCACGAGCGCAGCAAGAGCCAGCAGGCCCTGCGCAACCAGCACCCTGGACCATTCAGGGATGCCCAGTACTGGTGCAGCCTGGACCTCATGGCCCTGTGCTGCCCGTACCTCTGCCCCACCCGGGGTACCCAGCGCCGATGCCAGGATCACCTGCCGGACTGCTGGAGCAGTGGGACGTGCCATGGACACAGCCTGGACCACCTGGACCATCTGGACCATCTGGACATGTGCCGCCCGTACCACTGCGCGAACAGGAGTATGGCGTGCCGGCACGGCCAGATGGCCCGCCCACAGCCAGTACCAGCTCCATGCCGAGATTCCCGCCCCAACCTACGGCGGATGAAACGGCCCAACATACCAGAGCCTGGGTTCAGCATGATGGCAGTCCCATGGCTCAGCTGGCCTCCGCCCTGACTGAAGCCATCAGAGCTTCAAGGGCTCAGGACAGCCCCCGTCCCACAATCGAGGACGATCCACGAATGGCGGCCCTTATTGCCAGACAATCAATGGCCAAGGACCTGCCTCCATTCTCTGGAGATCCACTGGAGTGGCCCACCTGGAGGGCACAGTTTAACCAGTCTACCTCCACATGTCGGATGACCTCCAGCGAAAACTTGATCCGCCTACAGCGGGCCCTCAAGGGGAAAGCCCGAGAAGCCGTCGGCCCCCTTCTGATGGACCCTGCTCAGGTTCCGGAGATCCTGGCAGTCCTGGAGCAGCGATTTGGAGGGACTACTTCACTCGCTGCTCTGATGCTGGACAAAGTCAAGAAGCTGCCCCACCTCACAATTGAAGCCTCTCTGGAGGATATCGCAGACTTCTCTGGCACTGTTCAAAACCTGGTGGCATCACTCCGCTCCCTCAACAATGATGGCTATCTGACGAATCCAGCGCTGCTCAGTGACATCGCGGGGAAGATGCAGCCCACCTTGCGGTTGGCGTGGCTGATGGAAGTGCGGCACTACGAGGCCTCCGCTACCATTTGCCAGTTTGCCGCCTTCCTGAAAACCGTCGCGAACGCCATCCCAAAGTCCGGTTTGGTTGACCCCGCGAGGTCCCGCCCACGCCGTGAACATACGCTCGCCACAACGGAACAGTTCTCGCGAAAAAAACAGTGCTCAAAAACGTGATACCTGTGACAGTTTCATAAATACGTCTGCCGAGTCAGAAAAGTTTTCGAACAATTCGAACAAAAGTGACACTTGTGACAACAGTTTAAACACGTCTGCCGCGTCAGAACGGTTTTTATCGCGGGAAAACAATGTTTATAACAACAATTCTAGTGAAAAACAACAGTTCGCAAAAATTAATCGAAAGCCCCAAATTTTGTCTGGTAATAATCGAATGCCCCAAATTTTGTCTGGTAATAATCGAGAAATTAATCGAAGTGGGGAAAAAGTGCAAAACAGTTACAGTGAAGTTCGCGAGTTCGACAACCGCGCCGGGTGTGTCCAGTGCGGTGAAAATGGCCACCAACTTAGCGAATGTCGCACTTTCGCCGCGAAAGACATAAATTCACGTTTTGAAACAGTGAACGACGCCGGTTTGTGCCGATTGTGCCTCAATGGCAAACATTTTACCAAATACTGCAAAGTTAGTGACTGGTGCGGAGTGGGGGAGTGCAGATACCCCCACCACCGACTTCTTCACAACCCGAACTATCGTGAAAATAACAATACAGTGGCAGACGTTCACAATATGTGACGCCACACCGAAAGTGCCGTGTTAAAAGTGGTGGGGGTCATATTGTCGGGCCCCAAGCGGCAGATCAAAACCTTTGCGCTTCTGGACGAAGGCTCCACTGTCACCCTTATTGACGCCACCACAGCACAGAAAATCGGCACAACCGGACCTACCCGTGAGCTACGACTACACGGAGCAAAAAACATGTGCTCAACAGACATAACGTCCCGCCGCGTGCCAATCACTCTACGCGGCGCCGGAATTGCTGATGAGTTTATCATCAGAGCAAATACCATCAAGCAGCTCAGCCTTCCTGTACAGAGGTACCACGGTCGCTACATCACCCCCACACTTCTCATCGGGCAAGACAATGCTCACCTTATTGTCTCGAGGGAAGTGCGCGACGTTCGTGATTCTACGCGAATATTATCACGAACGGCGTTGGGGTGGACCACCCATGGCGGAGGGACCTCTGAATATGTGGATGAAGCTACCACATTGGCCATACGAGCCACACTGTCACCCAGGCGCACTGCCGGGAGGCATTATACAGTGCAACATGGACCATCTGGCCCCGTACCGCGAGCACCTCTGATACAGGCGGCCGTACGAGGAGCACCAGCTAGACCTGTGCCAGCATTTTCGCAGAGAAGGCCAGTCGGCCCCGCGAAAGGGTCTCCCAGGCACATTGCCGAGAGACCTCATACAGTGCAACATGGACCATCTGGCCCCGTACCGCGAGCACCTCTGATACAGGCGGCCGTACGAGGAGTACCAGCTGGATCTGTGCCAGCATCTTTGCAGAGAAGACCACCCAGGCACCATGCCCGGTGGCATTCTACCATGCCGCATGGACCATCTGGCCCCGTACCGCGAGCACCTCTGATACAGGCGGCCGTACGAGGAGTACCAGCTGGATCTGTGCCAGCACCTTTGCAGAGAAGGCCACCCAGGCACCATGCCCGGCGGCATTCTACCATGCCCCATGGACCATCAGTTCAGTTTTGTCTATGGACAACTTAACATCTATCAATTTTGCTCCGCAATCATTTACTCTCTATTAAATATAAAACTACTTCAAATAACAAAATAACCGCGCTAATCTACTTCGGACCGTCCCAGTGACGCGTACAAGTATTCGCAAGGTGAGATTCCTCCTTTTTACTGAGAAAAGACTCATTTTAGTTTTTAAGTTCATTCCAAACCAACATTTTACGGAAAGTGAAATTTTCATATTTTACGTGTTTTCAATTAGTGAAATAACACTCATAGGGGTGATTTTTATCCCCGCTCTTAATGCTTTACCATTGTTTAATCTCTTGTGTACTTAATAACGTTAAAAAACTCATAAAAAATGCTACCTGTCAAAATTCAGTGACCATAGACAACTTGGAGCTTTGCGCAGAAATTGTGCAAAATTGTGCAGACTGATCTTGTCTTTAATATATCTCCATAGATTTTCATAATAGACAGGTAATTCTTTCACAAATTGCAAGAGTTCATAGATGCTCATCATTTAAGACCAAAATCATCAACATCCGTCAGCGCATACCTAAATTACAAAAAGCTTTTCAGTACAAAATCTCGATTTACAAATCGCCTAAGTATGGATTCTTCAACTGAGGAAGAACCAGGTTCCGACTCATCAGTAGCGCATGCATCTACCTCAAGTAAGCTTAAAAAACTGCTTAAACGCCAGCAGAGAGAAATTGATGATCTCACACTCAAATCTAAAACAGGATTCAAACATACTATGAGATCTGAATCACCATATAGAAGCATCCAAAGTGAACGGCTAATGTCGCTAAACCAGCCCGACGTACAGAATGCACCGAGAACAAACCCTCCAGATGTAATGACTGCTCCACCTCAGCCAAACCAACCCGATGCTCTAATTGCACCAAGTACAAGCCACTCAAATGTTGAGAGTGCACCCAAGCGTAAATCTCCGAATCAGACGAATAGGAAGCGCGCCAGAGCTGATGAGTCAGTAAATAGTGACAACCTTGCTACGGAAGAGTTGGAGGACATAAATTCCGACAACATTGAATCTATTTCGTCACACCTTGATAATATTTTTAAAATTATCTCAGAGGGTAAAAATAAAGTTAATAAAGTCGAAAGGACCGTCATCAGCGCCTCCATTGATGAAATCAAAAAGAATCTCGACAAAATCATGCTAGAACACACTCGAGCAGTCTCCAGAGCGAAAGCGTTTGAATATGTGATTGATAAAAATAACAAAACTATCTCGGAGAAACTTGACAAACTACTGACTGAGACAGTGACTGCCACCTCACATACCCCTTCCTTCATCCCTCTACCCCCCCCCAAAGAGATCTTATGCTGGTGCAGCCTCCAGTGTGCCCCCCTCCAAAACTATCACAGTCGACGGAATGGAAAGACCGGTCCCTCCAAGGCAGCCAACATTACTGTTCTACCACAAGGCACCAGAGGGTAAAACATCCGAGGAACTTCAAAAGAATTTGACTACCATCCTTGACCCTCGCAAGGATGGTTTCCAAGTAGTACGCACCCGTAAGATCAAAGGAGCCGGGGTAGCGGTTCAAACCACTTCTCCAGAAGGGATAATCAACATAAAAAAGGTCGAGGAGAAACTTGCGGAGAAGGGTATAAAAATTGTTGCTCCTCAGGGCCGCCTTCCCAAAATAGTAATCTACGATGTCCCGAGAGGTGAACCGTCTGCTGACCCGGCTCTTTTTAAAGAAATCTTTATTAATAACCTAGACGGCAAAGCCACCGTTTCACAGGATGACCACGTGCGCACAATGCGCAGAGTTTCATTATTTGGAAAAAAGGATACAGGCACCATGAATATGGTGGTAACTTGCCATCCCGAGGTACGGAAGGCCCTTATTGACAGTGGATACTGCTTCTTGGGGTGGAATGCTTGTCGTGTCCGGGACTACCTAGGAGCCACGCGTTGCTACAAATGCCACTTATATGGGCACATTAGTAAATCCTGTTCCCAGGAATCTATCACTTGCCGTCACTGTGCCCAACCTGGACACGACTTTGAGAACTGCCCCAAGAAAACAGCACCCGGTACCTGTTCAACATGTACCAAATTCAAAAAGCCGGCAAATCATCCCACTGGTGACAGATCCTGCCCAGCCCTACGGGCTGCAGTGGAGACTCAAGTAAAAATGACGGACTATGGCCTGTAACCCCCTTCTCCAAATAGGTCAGATCAACCTGCAGAGGTCCAGAGCCGCCACACTGGAGTCACTGCAGACAATGTCTGACCTAAAAATCGACATTTTGCTTATTCAGGAGCAATACACCTGGTTTGGTAAGACACCGATAAATCCACCAGGTCTGGTGCTCGAAGTAGGCACCTCTCCAGGGGCGGGTATCCTGATTAACTCTTCTGTGATCAGCCCCCTCCTTCTGGTGGGACTGTCGAACGAGTACCAGACCTGCGTATCTATTAGATTTGGCGAAACTGAGATATTCTTGATCTCAGTATACTTTAAGTATGGGAACCCGGTTGAACCGCATATCTTGAGCCTGACGCGCGCTCTTCACGCGCTTAAAGGTCGTAACATAGTTATAGGAGGAGACTTTAACGCTCGCTCCCCGATATGGTTCGATCATGCTGTAAGCTATAGGACGGAACGATCAGACGCCGTAGAAGATCTAATTGCGGCGCAAGGTCTTATTGTATTAAATGAGCCTAACTCACTATACACTTTTTCGAATACCCTCGGGGAGAGCAACATAGATCTAACTCTTTGCTCTGGATCTGTTGCGGCCAAGATATCGCATTGGAAGGTACATGAATGCGCAATAGCCTCCGATCACAGGCTCATTACCTTTACTGTGGGTGTCAAAAAGACCGGAACTCCGAGATCCTCCTGGAATTTCAAAACCACAATGGCGAATTGGGATAAATTTGGGGAGGCGCTACGCGACACTTTAAGGGGATTCTATGACGTAGCAGCAAGAGATCCGGAAAACTTGGGGAACTTTTTCAATGCAGCCGTAGTGTCAGCTGCAGAGTCCTCTTTGGGAAGAGCAAACCCAAGGAGGTCTACAAGGAATCCTTGGTGGTCGCCTGAGCTGACTCTGCTGAAGGGAGCCTACAAGAAGGCCTACAGGGCCTTGGGCGCTACCAAACGAGGCAGCTTTACGGAGGAGGAGATCGCTGCTCGCATGGAGCGCCTCAGGGCTACACGTAGAACCTTCAAGTTGGCAGTCCTCTCAGCAAAACGAGCTAATTGGCATAATTGGGTTAAAGATATAGGGAACGCCAACCCGTGGGAAATCCACAGCGCCGTTGAGAAATCCGGAAAAGGCTCTGAACGGTATCTTTCGAGTGTAATTTCAAATTTTGAGGGAAGGGACGTTGAGACAGTGGACGTGGAAACCACTCTCAATACACTTCTGGGAAAGTTAGTCCCATTAGACTCAGTAATTGGGGAAAGCGACCACCATAAACAGATAAGAAATCTGTCAAGGATTCCACCGAGAACCCTCTCCCAGGAGGATAAGATGCGAATAACTAGAGAAGAGATGGATACTATAATTAAGGGTTTGGGTCCTAAGAAGGCACCTGGGCATGACAGAATCAACGGTATAATCGTGAAGAAAGTATGGCTCTATGCCCAGGAGGAGTTCCTGCAGGTCATGGAGACGTGTTTGCGAAGAGGAATTTTCCCTTCGGTATGGAAGAGGGGTATGCTCAAGATTATACCAAAGGGATCTGACAAACCACGCTCTGATGTCAAGGCGTACCGTCCGATAACACTGCTGCCGATAATGGGTAAGGTACTGGAAAAAATAATCAGAGAACGCCTGCGCCAAACACTCACCCCTTCCACCCCGTGTCAGTTCGGTTTTGTTCCCGGTAAATCTACAGAGCATGCCCTTATGCATGCGCTTGAATGGGTGAAGGTTCGACCTGAGAAGTATGTCGTGGGGATCTTTCTTGATATCACAGGTGCCTTCGATCATGCGTGGTGGCCGATGATGCTCAACAAACTCAAAAGTAGAAGCTGCCCACCGTGGCTTTTTAAAATTTGCTCAGACTTTTTCAATAATAGAACCATAATCCTCACCTTTGGGGACTTTGTCATCGAACGTGAGGTGGACATGGGCTGCCCACAGGGATCAGTTCTGGCCCCTGAATTCTGGAACATAAAGTTTGGTGACTCCTCCAGGTTACCCTTGCCTGCGGGATGCATCACGGTCGACTACGCTGATGACAAGTTTTTCTTGGTTGCGGGGAACAGTAGGAGAGAGCTTGAACGAAAGGCAGGTGAAGGTTTAAACATGATCCTCCAATGGGGAGAGAGAAATAGACTGAACTTCGCTCCCCAAAAAACCATGGGTCTCCTGATGAAAGGTTTTCTCAGCAGAGAGAGAAACCCAATCATCAAAATGGGAGACTCCAAAATCAAGTTCGTAGAGACAGTAAAATATCTTGGAGTTACTCTAGATCGATCGTCCTCCTTCTTAGCCCACGTTAAGAAAGTCTCCACTGAGGCCCAGGCCCTTTTTCTGAAGCTGAGGAGAATCTCCACTACGGAATGGGGATTGAGGACACCAGCGATCCGTCTCCTATACAGGGGGGTTTTTGTGGCGCAAGTCACTTATGCCGCCTGCGTCTGGGAACATCGTCTGGATAATGCTCTTATACTCTTGGCTCTCAAGAGGGGCCAGCGAACTCCCTTGTTGGCACTTTCTGGAGCCTATAGAACAGTCGCTTCGGACGCACTTCCAGTGTTGGCAGGTGTCCTGCCAATCGATCTAGAGATTAGGGAAGTGCTTACAAAGAAAAAGCTGACTCGGGGCCTCCCGGCCAACCACCTCGGTGTAATTATTACACCAGGCGGTGCCGGGACCCTACCCAGTCGACTTAAACAAATGCGAGAGCTGTCACTCAAAGAGTGGCAATCTCGGTGGGATAGGTCGAATATGGGAAGATGGACCTTCTCCTTCTTCCCATCAATTAAACTCAGAATGGAAGGGGCTTTCATCAAACCAGACCACTATATGGTTCAACTGTTGTCCGGACATGGGGTATTCAGGGGGAGACTTCACAGACTCTCCCTGTCACCCCATCCCAACTGCGCCTGTGGCAATACGGACCAAACAGCCGAGCACATTCTGTGGCACTGCGAGATAATGACGGATGCGAGGGATGAATTACTGAGAGGCCTAGATGTAATCACGAGACCGGTTTGGAACGCCGATCTCGTTTCGAACAAGACAAATTTCGAATGTCTGAGGAAGTATGTTAAGTCATGGGTTGAGAGATGGCCAGCTTTGAGAGTCGCTGACTAGAGTAAAATCAATCATAACCTGGTGTACTTGCTCCTGACTTCCTTGACCATGATTTGTATACTCTTTTACACCCTCGCCAGATTTTGCTGATAATTTTTCTTCACCCAGCTCAGATGATAAACACCAGACCCAGGAGCAGCAGCTCCCATCTTTGTGGATACCTTGGAATGACAAATAATATATATATTTTTTTTTTTGCTATGGAAATTGTAGCTTCTACCAATTCTCCGTTCTTTCATACTTTTGTTTTATTTTTGCTTCATAATTTTTTTTATAGTTTCCTCACATTTCTCTTCTGCTTTCTTTTCTTATATTTTGTTATTTAGGTTATACACGCATATAGAAGACACCTTTAGGGGCAACACGAGTCCGGGATGAAACTGAACATCAATGTTCTGTCAATGTCCATTTTCCCCACAAGGGGGTGGATAAACCTCGTCCCCTCATACGGCCAACGGACAGACCCCGGAAACAGGATATCCACAAACTTACCGCGCCTCCCCCGAGGATAGTAGCAGGTTTGAGGGATGGTCGGTCGACCTTAGGGGATCTTCCTCCCCGCCTCCGACGACTCGACGCATCTCTCCCTAGGGTCTTCGGGTATCCACTCCCCCAGCTCCCAGTTACACTTTCTTCAGGGCACCACCGAGAAATCGGCTAAGGGGAGCGGTCCCCTGACTTCGTAACCGATCAACCCAATCACCAACTGACTCGCCTCGGGACCGCCGAGAAGAATGTGGATTATTCCTCTCCGGACCAGCACCAGATGTTTTTCGTTTATACTTTTGTTTTCTCTAAATTACTATGCACATACTATGTAGACAAACAGTCTACACCAGTTGTTTTTATTTTTGTATTTATTTTTCTCCCCTTCTACTAACATAGAAACAGAGGCAAGTACTCCACTAACAAACTAACATTGTACACAGTAAGCACTCGCAGACTGCTTTCCTAAAAACGTATGCGGGGACATTCGAGGTTTAGCTTCGTTCTTATTAAATGTAGAGTCGTTCTTAACAAAAAAATTAGCGTCCTTGCAAGAGCCCTGAAGGGGTAACCATAAGTTACCTATACCGGGGCGGGTAAGTGGTGGGATCCTCGAATGCCCCATGGACCATCTGGCCCCGTACCGCGAGCACTTCTGATACAGGCGGCCGTACGAGGAGTACCAGCTGGATCTGTGCCTGCAAATGATACGAGAGAATCAGTCGGCCCCGCGAAAGGGTCTCCCAGGCACATTGAAGTAAGGCGCCAAAACGTTGGCCTTTCTTCAACTGTGGCAGAGACACTGCCCGACATCAAGAAATTTTCCTCATTTAATCATCTTATTCAAACTACCTGCTGGATACATCGTTCTATTAAAAGGTGTCGTGGAAAAAGCCACGAACAACCTGATAAACATTTAAGAACCGATGAAATCAAGGAAGCAGAGGCCCGATGGGCAAGAAAATGCCAAGAAGAAACATTTTATCGTGATATAAATGCGCTCCAGAAAGGAGATCCACTACCAAGTGACAGTCGGCTCAAAGCCTTGAGCCCCTTCCTTGGACCTGACGGCCTACTGAGGATGAACTCAAGAATACGAGCCCTCAGTAACGTGCCCCAAGCAGTGCGGACACCTATAATTTTGGATGGTGATCATGCATATGCACGACTTCTAGTGAGATATCATCACCAGGAAGCCGATCATCCGAGTAATGAGAGAACAATGGCTGAGGTGCGAGGCAGCTACCATGTGCTGCGACTGCGAACAAATATTCGCAAGATCGCCCACAACTGCCCCACCTGCAAGATGAGCAGGAGCAAGCCAGCCCCCCCTCTGATGGGGCCCTTGCCGCCATCAAGGCTAGCCCACCATGTTCCTCCATTCACCCCTGCTGTAGACGGCCGAGTGAGGACCGCCAGGATCCAGACGAGCACCGGATTTTACGTCCACCCCGATGTGAAGCTCGCTGTTATCCTGCCGGCTCCACCTACCGATGCAGCCTCAACAGTACCACCAGCCCAGCACCATCCCAGAGGGACTGGCCGCCGCGGACTGCGCCGTAACAACAAACGTCCTATTTTTTAGTTCAGCATAGCTAAACGGGGGGAGTGTAACGGACGTAGTTGATCACATTATTCAATTTTATAAAATCTGTTTTACATTTATAAAATGTGCCTACCCCACGCCACTGGCGAAATCATCACTCCCCGCCACTGGCCATTTTGTTCCCGGCCGCTTGAAAAACTTTGTCTACGAACGGCATCGATACCGCGTCGCCGGCTTACCTGCCGCGTGGATCGATGTCCAGCATTTTTTCTATGTAAAATTTACTAGGAAAAATCAATTTTTAAATGTTGCAAATGTATGTATTTTACTTGTTCATCCCCTCGGCGGTAGTCAAATAAACACTATTTTCTATATATTACCGCTGAGGAGATATTAAAAAAAGCTGTTTTTCACATATATGTAAACCCATTTTTGAACAATATTTTTTACCTTTTTTGCGTGTACAAAAATCCAGGAACCTCGTAGCATAGTGAATCTTATCTCTTTCTGAGCGCTATGTTACGGGGGACCTGGGAAAAATACCAACTTAACAATGTTTTACAAATTTGATCGCTTTGAGATCATTTTTACACATTTATTTACAAACTTTTCTTATTTTTTGTCGTATCTTGGCAAACAAAAAATCTAGTTGTCAAGATACACATTCTTATAACTACTATGCATTTAAACTATGTAATTGTTATTCATGTAAGCGTTCAAAATCTTTTCTAACTCGCAAATTTAAGCGACTACTTTCGCCAGTGCTGCCGGCAAAATGAATATGCGACATTTTGCCGGGGCCTATAAACTCATTGTTGGCGCGGGTACAATCCCCCACCACTTTTGGACTCAAAGCCTAATGTCGGGTGCGAGTCATGCTTATTGAATATAAGCAGCCAAATAATAAAATAAAATTAGTTCATCTTTACCACCGAAACCAAGCGTTTTATTATCTACAAGTGACTCCTGCCCAACATCTGCCTCACCTCGCCAAGTCTTCTGCTCCAAGATCTTCTGGTGTTACCTCTTCAAGACAAGCCGGCCCTCCTCTGGAAAACCGCCAACACCAGAAGCGAGCAGAGACGACAGCACACCCAGTACCCAACATTCACCAAGCACTGGGTGCGGGAGGCAGATTTATCATCAATATCAACTACAATCATCATCATCGGCCGTAAAGGAGCATTCTCATCGGTTGAAGACACGGTTTGGACCCGGCGCCTAATCTACAGTCTTGTGCGGACTCCCGTCCAGTACAAGTGGTCCTTCGAGCCGGATTCTCACACGCCTTCAACCAGGATGTCTCCTCCAATGATCCAAGACGATGGATCCTCAACACCATCTGCAGATGCCCTGGATGCTGGGTCTCAACATAATTCCTATAAGCATAACTTTCAGACTTGGGATCGATTTTAAAAACCCATTTTTTATGGCTCTATGCTTCCAAAAAAGGTGAATTTTTGGAATCATGATAAGAATCATGGTCCAAATCGAAATCAGTCATAAAATCTACAAAAAGGTGCATTTCTGGAAAATTCATCATTCCTATTGGCACTGATTTCAGACTTGGTTTCGAAATTTAAAAGCTATTTTTTGTGGCTCTATCGTACCAAAAAAGCTGAAATTTAGGAATCGTGATAAGAATCATGGTTCAAATCGAAATCAGTCACAAAATCTGAAAAAAGTTACATTTTTGCAAAATTCATCATTCCTATGGGCACTTCTTTCAGACTTGGGTTCGAATTTTAAAAGCTATTTTTTAGGGCTCTATGGTACCAAAAAAGCTGAAATTTTAGAATCGTGATAAGAATAATGTTTCAAATCGAAATCAGTTACAAAATCTGCAAAAAATTGCATTTCTGCAAAATTCCTCATTCCTATTGGCACTACTTTCAGACTTGGATTCGAATTTTAAATGCCATTTTTTATGGCTCTATGCTACCAAAAAAGCTGAAATTTCGGAATCGTGATAAGAATCCTGGTTTTAATCGATATCAATCAGAAAATCTGCAAAAAGTAGAATTTCTGGAAAATTCATCATTCCTATGGGCACTGATTTAAGCCTTGGGTTCGTTATTAAAAAGCCATTTTTTTACGGCTCTATAGTACCAAAAATGATGAAATTTTGGAATCGTGATAAGAATTATAGTTTAAATCGATATAATTCACAAAATTTCCAAAAAGTTCCATTTTTATGAAAAACATAATTTCTATAAGCATAGCTTTCAGACTTGGGTTCGAATTTAAAAACCCATTTTTTATGGCTCTATGCTTCCAAAAAATGTGAACTTTTGGAATCATGATAAGAATCCTGGTTCAAATCGAAATCAGTCACAAAATGTGCAAAAAGTTGCATTTCTAAAGTCATCATTCCTATTTGCACTTGGGTTTGAACTTAAAAAGCCATTTTTTATGGCTCTATGGTACCAATTCGGATGAAAATATGGATTCGTGATAAGAATCATGGTCCAAATCGAAATCGGTCATAAAATCTAGAAAAAGGTGCATTTCTGGAAAATTCATCATTCCTATAGGCACTGATTTCAGACTTGGGTTCTAACTTAAAAAATCATTCTTTATGGTACCAAAAAAGCTGAAATTTTGGAATCGTTGTAAGATTCATGGTTCAAATAGATATCAGTCAAAGAATCTACAAAAAGGTGCATTTCTGGAAAATTCATCATTCCTATTGGCACTGATTTCAGACTTGGTTTCGAATTTTAAAAGCTATTTTTTGTGGCTGTATGGTACCAAAAAAGCTGAAATTTAGGAATCGTGATAATAATCATGGTTCAAATCGAAATCAGTCACAAAATCTGAAAAAAGTTGCATTTCTGCAAAATTCACCATTCCTATGGGCACTTCTTTCAGACTTGGGTTCGAATTTTAAAAGCAATTTTTTAGGGCTCTATGGTACCAAAAAAGCTGAAATTTTGGAATCGTGATAAGAATCATGTTTCAAATCGAAATCAGTTACAAAATGTGCAAAAAGTTGCATTTCTGCAAAATTCCTCATTCCTATTGGCACTACTTTCAGACTTGGGTTCGAATTTTAAATGCCATTTTTTATGGCTCTATGCTACCAAAAAAGCTGAAATTTTGGAATCGTGATAAGAATCATGTTTCAAATCGAAATCAGTTACAAAATCTGCAAATAGATGCATTTCTGCAAAATTCATCATTCCTTTTGGCACTACTTTCAGACTTGGGTTCGAATTTTAAAAGCCATTTTTTATGGCTCTATGCTACCAAAAAGCTGAAATTTTGGAATCGTGATAAGAATCCTGGTTTTAATCGATATAATTCACAAAATTTCCAAAAAGTTCCATTATTATGAAAAACATAATTCCTATAAGCATAACTTTCAGACTTGGGTTCGAATTTTAAAACCCATTTTTTATGGCTCTATGCTTCCAAAAAAGGTGAATTTTTGGAATCATGATAAGAATCCTGGTTCAAATCGAAATCATTCACAAAATCTACAAAATGTTGCATTTCTGCAAAATTCATCATTCCTATGGGCTCTACTTTCAGACTTGGGTTCGAATTTTAAAAGCAAATTTTTATTGCTCTATGGTTCCAAAAAAGGTGAAATTTTGGAATCGTGATAAGAATCATGGTTCAAATCGAAATCAGTCACAAAATGTGCAAAAAGTTGCATTTTTATAAAAATCATAATTCTTATTGCCACTTCTTTCAGATTTGGGTTCGAATTTAAATAGCCATTATTAATGGCTTTATGGTATCTATCAGGCTGAAATTATGGAATCGTTATAAGAATCATGGTCCAAATCGATATCAGTTACAAAATCTGCAAAAGTTGCATTTATATAAAAATCATAATTCCTATAAGCATAACTTTCAGACTTGGGTTCGAACTTAAAAAGTCATTCTTTATGGCTCTATGGTACGAAAAAAGCTGAAATTTTGGAATCGTGATAATAATCATTGTGAAAATCGATATCAATCACAAAATCTCCAAAATGTTGCATTTGTATAAAAATCATAATTCCTATGGGCACTACTTTCGGACTTGGGTTCGGATTTTAAAAGTCATTTTTTATGGCTCTATGGTACCAAAAAAGCTGAAATTTTGGAATCGTGATTATAATCATGGTTCAATCGAAATCAGTTACAAAATCTGCAAAAAATTGCATTTCTGCAAAATTCATCATTCCTATGGGCACTACTTTCAGACTTGGGTTCGAATTTTAAAAACCATTTTTTATGGCTCGATGGTACCAAAAAAGCTGAAATTTTGGAATCGTGATTATAATCATGGTTCAATCGAAATCAGTTACAAAATCTGCAAAAAGTTGCATTTCTGCAAAATTCATCATTCCTATTGGCACTACTTTCTGACTTGGGTTCGAATTTAAAAAGCCATTTTTAATGGCTCTATGCTACCGAAAAAGCTGAAATTTTGGAATCGTCATAAGAATCCTGGTTTAAATCGATATCAATCAGAAAATCTGCAAAAAGTCGCATTTCTGGAAAATTCATCATTCCTATGGGCACTGATTTCAGACTTGGGTTCGTTATTAAAAAGCCATTTTTTTATGGCTCTATGGTACCAAAAATGATGAAATTTTGGGATCGTGATAAGAATCCTGGTTTTAATCGATATAATTCACAAAATTTCCAAAAAGTTCCATTATTATGAAGAACATAATTCCTATAAGCATAACTTTCAGACTTGGGTTCGAATTTTAAAACCCATTTTTTATGGCTCTATGCTTCCAAAAAAGGAGAATTTTTGGAATCGAGACAAGAATCATGGTTCAAATCGAAATCAGTTACAAAATCTGCAAATAGATGCATTTCTGCAAAATTCATCATTCCTATTGGCACTACTTTCAGACTTGGGTTCGAATTTTAAATGCCATTTTTTATGGCTCTATGGTACCTATTAGGCTGAAAATATGGAATCGTGATAAGAATCATGGTCCAAATCGAAATTAGTCATAAAATCTACAAAAAGGTGCATTTCTGGAAAATTCATCATTCCTATAGGCACTGATTTCAGACTTGGTTTCGAATTTTAAAAGTCATTCGTTATGGCTCTATGGTACCAAAAAAGCTGAAATTTAAAATTCGTGAAAAGATTCATGGTTCAAATTGATATCAGTCATAAAATCTCAAAAAAAAATGCAATTTTATAAAAATCATAATTCCTATGGGCATTACTTTCTGACTTGGGTTCGAATTTAAAAAGCCATTTTTAATGGCTCTATGGTACCTATTAGGATGAAAATATGGAATCGTGATAAGAATCATGGTCCAAATCGAAATCGGTCATAAAATCTACAAAAAGGTGCATTTCTGGAAAATTCATCATTCCTATAGGCACTGATTTCAGACTTGGGTTCGAACTTAAAAAATCATTCTTTATGGCTCTATGGTACCAAAAAAGCTGCAATTTTGGAATCGTTATAAGAATCCTGGATCAATTCGAAATCAGTCACAAAATCTGCAAAAAGTTGCATTTCTGGAAAATTCATCATTCCTATTTGCACTGATTTCAGACTTGGGTTCGAACCTAAAAAGCCATTTTTTATGGCTCTATGGTACCTATTAGGCTGAAAACATGGAATCGTGATAAGAATCATGGTCCAAATCGAAATCAGTCATAAAATCTACAAAAAGGTGCATTTCTGGAAAATTCATCATTCCTATAGGCACTGATTTCAGACTTGGGTTCGAACTTAAAAAATCATTCTTTATGGCTCTATGGTACCAAAAAAGCTGCAATTTTGGAATCGTTATAATAATCCTGGATCAATTCGAAATCAGTCACAAAATCTGCAAAAAGTTGCATTTCTGGAAAATTCATCATTCCTATTTGCACTGATTTCAGACTTGGGTTCGAACCTAAAAAGCCATTTTTTATGGCTCTATGCTACCAAAAAGCTGAAATTTTGGGATCGTGATAAGAATCCTGGTTTTAATCGATATAATTCACAAAATTTCCAAAAAGTTCCATTATTATGAAGAACATAATTCCTATAAGCATAACTTTCAGACTTGGGTTCGAATTTTAAAACCCATTTTTTATGGCTCTATGCTTCCAAAAAAGGTGAATTTTTGGAATCGTGACAAGAATCATGGTTCAAATCGAAATCAGTTACAAAATCTGCAAATAGATGCATTTCTGCAAAATTCATCATTCCTATTGGCACTACTTTCAGACTTGTGTTCGAATTTTAAATGCCATTTTTTATGGCTCTATCCTACCAAAAAAGCTGAAATTTTGGAATCGTGATAAGAATCATGTTTCAAATCGAAATCAGTTACAAAATCTGCAAATAGATGCATTTCTGCAAAATTCATCATTCCTATTGGCACTACTTTCAGACTTGGGTTCGAATTTTAAAAGCCATTTTTTATGGCTCTATGCTACCAAAAAGCTGAAATTTTGGAATCGTGATAAGAATCCTGGTTTTAATCGATATAATTCACAAAATTTCCAAAAAGTTCCATTATTATGAAAAACATAATTCCTATAAGCATAACTTTCAGACTTGGGTTCGAATTTTAAAACCCATTTTTTATGGCTCTATGCTTCCAAAAAAGGTGAATTTTTGGAATCATGATAAGAATCCTGGTTCAAATCGAAATCATTCACAAAATCTGCAAAAAGTTGCATTTCTGCAAAATTCATCATTCCTATGGGCTCTACTTTCAGACTTGGGTTCGAATTTTAAAAGCAATTTTTTATTGCTCTATGGTTCCAAAAAAGGTGAAATTTTGGAATCGTGATAAGAATCATGGTTCAAATCGAAATCAGTCACAAAATGTGCAAAAAGTTGCATTTCTGCAAAATTCATCATTCCTATGGGCACTTCTTTCAAACTTGGGTTTGAATTTTAAAAGCTATTTTTTGTGGCTCTATGGTACCAAAAAAGCTGAAATTTAGGAATCGTGATAAGAATCATGGTTCAAATCAAAATCAGTTACAAAATCTGCAAAAAGTTGCATTTCTGCAAAATTCATCATTCCTATCGGCACTACTTTCAGACTTGGGTTCGAATTTTAAAAGCCATTTTTTATGGCTCTATGCTACCAAAAAGCTGAAATTTTGGAATCGTGAATTTTGGAATCATTTTGAATCATGGTTCAAATCGAAATCAGTTACAAAATCTGCAAAAAGTTGCATTCCTGCAAAATTCATCATTCCTTTGGGCACTTCTTTCAAACTTGGGTTCGAATTTTAAAAGCTATTTTTTGTGGCTCTATGGTACCAAAAAAGCTGAAATTTAGGAATCGTGATAAGAATCATGGTTCAAATCGAAATCAGTTAAAAAATCTGCAAAAAGTTGCATTTCTGCAAAATTCATCATTCCTATCGGCACAACTTTCAGACTTGGGTTCGAATTTTAAAAGCTATTTTTTAGGGCTCTATGGTACCATAAATGATGAAATTTTGGAATCGTGATAAGAATCATAGTTTAAATCGATATAATTCACAAAATTTCCAAAAAGTTCCATTTTTATGAAAAACATAATTCCTATAAGCATAACTTTCAGACTTGGGTTCGAATTTAAAAACCCATTTTTTATGGCTCTATGCTTCCAAAAAATGTGAACTTTTGGAATCATGATAAGAATCCTGGTTCAAATCGAAATAAGTCACAAAATCTGCAAAAAGTTGCATTTCTAAAGTCATCATTCCTATTTGCACTGATTTCAGACCTTGGTTCGAACTTAAAAAGCCATTTTTTATGGCTCTATGGTACCTATTAGGCTGAAAATATGGAATCGTGATAAGAATCATGGTCCAAATCGAAATCGGTCATAAAATCTACAAAAAGGTGCATTTCTGGAAAATTCATCATTCCTATTGGCACTGATTTCAGGCTTGGTTTCGAATTATAAAAGTCATTCTTTATGGCTCTATGGTACCAAAAAAGCTGAAATTTAGGAATCGTGATAAGAATCATGGTTTAAATCGAAATCAGTCACGAAATCTGCAAAAAGTTGCATTTCTGCAAAATTCATCATTCCTATGGGCACTTCTTTCCGACTTGGGTTCGAATTTTAAAAGCTATTTTTTAGGGCTCTATGGTACCAAAAAAGCTGAAATTTTGGAATCGTGATAAGAATCCTGGTCTTAATCGATATCAATCAGAAAATCTGCAAAAAAGTAGCATTTCTGGAAAATTCATCATTCCTATGGGCACTGATTTCAGACCTTGGTTCGAACTTAAAAAGCCATTTTTTATGGCTCTATGGTACCTATTAGGCTGAAAATATGGAATCGTGATAAGAATCATGGTCCAAATCGAAATCGGTCATAAAATCTACAAAAAGGTGCATTTCTGGAAAATTCATCATTCCTATTGGCACTGATTTCAGGCTTGGTTTCGAATTATAAAAGTCATTCTTTATGGCTCTATGGTACCAAAAAAGCTGAAATTTAGGAATCGTGATAAGAATCATGGTTTAAATCGAAATCAGTCACGAAATCTGCAAAAAGTTGCATTTCTGCAAAATTCATCATTCCTATGGGCACTTCTTTCCGACTTGGGTTCGAATTTTAAAAGCTATTTTTTAGGGCTCTATGGTACCAAAAAAGCTGAAATTTTGGAATCGTGATAAGAATCCTGGTCTTAATCGATATCAATCAGAAAATCTGCAAAAAAGTAGCATTTCTGGAAAATTCATCATTCCTATGGGCACTGATTTCAGACTTGGGTTCGAATTTTAAAAGCCATTTTTTTGGCTCTATGCTACCAAAAAAGCTGAAATTTTGGAATCGTGATAAGAATCCTGGTTTTAATCGATATAATTCACAAAATTTCCAAAAAGTTCCATTATTATGAAAAATATAATTCCTATAAGCATAACTTTCAGACTTGGGTTCGAATTTTAAAACCCACTTTTTATGGCTCTATGCTTCCAAAAAAGGTGAATTTTTGGAATCATGATAAGAATCCTGGTTCAAATCGAAATCAGTCACAAAATCTGCAAAAAGTTACATTTCTGGAAAATTCATCATTCCTATTTGCACTGATTTCAGACTTGGGTTCGAACTTAAAAAGCCATTTTTTATGTCTCTTTGTTACCTATTAGGCTGAAAATATGGAAAAGTGATAAGAATCATGGTCCAAATCGAAATCAGTAACAAAATCTGCAAAAAGTTGCATTTCTGCAAAATTCACCATTCCTATGGGCACTTCTTTCAGACATGGGTTCGAATTTTAAAAGCTATCTTTTAGGGCTCTATGGTACCAAAAAAGCTGAAAATTTGGAATCGTTATAAGGATCATGTTTCAAATCGAAATCAGTTACAAAATCTGCAAAAAGTTGCATTTCTGCAAAATTCATCATTCCTATGGGCACTTCTTTCAGACTTGGGTTTGAATTTTAAAAACTATTTTTTAGGGCTCTATGGTACCAAAAAAGCTGAAATTTTTGATTCGTGATAAGAATCATGTTTCAAATCGAAATCAGTCACAAAATCTGCAAAAAGTTACATTTTTATAAAAATCATAATTCCTATAAGCATAACTTTCAGACTTGGGTTCGAACTTAAAAAGTCATTCTTAATGGCTCTATGGTACCAAAAAAGCTGAAATTTTGGAATCGTGATAAGAATCATGGTTCAAATCGAAATCAGTTACAAAATCTGCAAAAAGTTACATTTCTGAAAAATTCATCATTCCTATTTGCACTGAATTCAGACTTGGGTTCGAACTTAAAAAGCCATTTTTTATGGCTCTATCGTACCTATTAGGCTGAAAATATGGAATCGTGATAAGAATCATGGTCCGAATCGAAATCAGTCATAAAATCTACAAAAAGGTGCATTTCTGGAAAATTCATCATTCCTATCGGCACTGATTTCAGACTTGGTTTCGAATTATAAAAGTCATTCTTTATGGCTCTATGGTACCAAAAAAGCTGAAATTTTTGATTCGTGATAAGAATCATGTTTCAAATCGAAATCAGTCTTAAAATCTGCAAAAAGTTGCATTTCTGCAAAATTCATCATTCCTATGGGCACTTCTTTCAGACATGGTCTCGAATTTTAAAAGCTATCTTTTAGGGCTCTTTGGTACCAAAAAAGCTGAAATTTTGGAATCGTTATAAGAATCATGTTTCAAATCGAAATCAGTTACAAAATCTGCAAAAAGTTGCATTTCTGCAAAATTCATCATTCCTATGGGCACTTCTTTCAGACTTGGGTTTGAATTTTAAAAACTATTTTTTAGGGCTCTATGGTACCAAAAAAGCTGAAATTTTTGATTCGTGATAAGAATCATGTTTCAAATCGAAATCAGTCACAAAATCAGCAAAAAGTTACATTTTTATAAAAATCATACTTCCTATAAGCATAACTTTCAGCCTTGGGTTCGAACTTAAAAAGTCATTCTTAATGGCTCTATGGAACCAAAAAAGCTGAAATTTTGGAATCGTGATAAGAATCATGGTTCAAATCGAAATCAGTTACAAAATCTGCAAAAAGTTGCATTTCTGCAAAATTCATCATTCCTATTGGCACTACTTTCAGACTTGGGTTCGAACATAAAAAGCCATTTTTTATGGCTCTATGCTACCAAAAATGATGATATTTTGGAATCGTGATAAGAATCATGGTCCAAATCGATATCAGTTACAAAATCCGCAAACGTTGCATTTTTATAAAAATCATAATTCCTATAAGCATAACTTTCAGACTTGGGTTCGAACTTAAAAAGTCATTCTTAATGGCTCTATGGTACCAAAAAAGCTGAAATTTTGGAATCGTGATAAGAATCATGGTTCAAATCGAAATCAGTTACAAAATCTGCAAAAAGTTGCATTTCTGCAAAATTCATCATTCCAATTTGCACTGAATTCAGACTTGGGTTCGAACTAAAAAAGCCATTTTTTATGGCTCTATCGTACCTATTAGGCTGAAAATATGGAATCGTGATAAGAATCATGGTCCGAATCGAAATCAGTCATAAAATCTACAAAAAGGTGCATTTCTGGAAAATTCATCATTCCTATTGGCACTGATTACAGACTTGGGTTCGAACATAAAAAGCCATTTTTTATGGCTCTATGCTACCAAAAATGATGATATTTTGGAATCGTGATAAGAATCATGGTCCAAATCGATATCAGTTACAAAATCTGCAAAAGTTGCATTTTTATAAAAATCATAATCCTTATGGGCACTACTTTCAGACATGGGTTCGAATTTAAAAAGCCATTTTTTAGTGGCTCTTTGGTTTCAAAATAGCTGAAATTTCGGAATCGTGATAAGAATCATGTTTCAAATCGAAATCAGTCACAAAATCTGCAAAAAGTTGCATTTCTGCAAAATTCATCATTCCTATGGGCACTTCTTTCAGACTTGGGTTCGAACTTAAAAAGCCTTTTTTTATGGCTCTATCGTACCTATTAGGCTGAAAATATGGAATCGTGATAAGAATCATGGTCCGAATCGAAATCAGTCATAAAATCTACAAAAAGGTGCATTTCTGGAAAATTCATCATTCCTATTGGCACTGATTACAGACTTGGGTTCGAACATAAAAAGCCATTTTTTATGGCTCTATGCTACCAAAAATGATGATATTTTGGAATCGTGATAAGAATCATGGTCCAAATCGATATCAGTTACAAAATCTGCAAAAGTTGCATTTTTATAAAAATCATAATCCTTATGGGCACTACTTTCAGACTTGGGTTCGAATTTAAAAAGCCATTTTTTAGTGGCTCTTTGGTTTCAAAATAGCTGAAATTTCGGAATCGTGATAAGAATTATTGTTCAAATCGAAATCAGTCACAAAATCCGCAAAAACTTGCATTTCTGGAAAATTCGTCATTCCTATCGGCACTGATTACAGACTTGGGTTCGAACATAAAAAGCCACTTTTTATGGCTCTATAGTACCTATTAGGCTGAAAATTCTTAATTGTGATAAGAATCATGGTACAAATCCATATCAGTTACAAAATCTCCAAAAAGTTGCATTTTTATAAAAATCATAATTCTTATTGCCACTTCTTTCAGATTTGGGTTCGAATTTAAATAGCCATTATTAATGGCTTTATGGTATCTATCAGGCTGAAATAATGGAATCGTTATAAGAATCCTGGTTCAAATCGAAATAAGTCACAAAATCTGCAAAAAGTTGCATTTCTAAAGTCATCATTCCTATTTGCACTGATTTTAGACTTGGGTTCGAACTTAAAAAGCCATTTTTTATGGCTCTATCGTACCTATTAGGCTGAAAATATGGAATCCTGATACGAATCATGGTCCGAATTGAAATCAGTCATAAAATCTACAAAAAGGTGCATTTCTGGAAAATTCATCATTCCTATTGGCACTGATTTCAGACTTGGTTTCGAATTATAAAAGTCATTCTTTATGGCTCTATGGTACCAAAAAAGCTGAAATTTTGGAATCGTTATAAGAATCATGTTTCAAATCGAAATCAGTTACAAAATCTGCAAAAAGTTGCATTTCTGCAAAATTCATCATTCCTATGGGCAATTCTTTCAGACATGGGTTCGAATTTTAAAAGCTATCTTTTAGGGCTCTATGGTACCAAAAAAGCTGAAATTTTGGAATCGATATAAGAATCATGTTTCAAATCGAAATCAGTTACAAAATCTGCAAAAAGTTGCATTTCTGCAAAATTCATCATTCCTATGGGCACTTCTTTCAGACTTGGGTTTGAATTTTAAAAACTATTTTTTAGGGCTCTATGGTACCAAAAAAGCTGAAATTTTTGATTCGTGATAAGAATCATGTTTCAAATCGAAATCAGTCACAAAATCTGCAAAAAGTTACATTTTTATGAAAATCATAATTCCTATAAGCATAACTTTCAGACTTGGGTTCGAATTTTAAAAGCCATTTTTAATGGCTTTATTGTTCCAAAAAAGCTGAAATTTTGGAATCGTGATAAGAATCATGGTTCAAATCGAAATCAATTACAAAATCTGCAAAAAGTTGCATTTCTGCAAAATTCATCCTTCCTATTGGCACTACTTTCAGACTTGGGTTCGAACATAAAAAGCCATTTCTTTTGGCTCTATGCTACCAAAAATGATGATATTTTGGAATCGTGATAAGAATCATGGTCCAAATCGATATCAGTTACAAAATCTGCAAAAGTTGCATTTTTATAAAAATCATAATCCTTATGGGCACTACTTTCAGACTTGGGTTCGAATTTAAAAAGCCATTTTTTAGTGGCTCTTTGGTTTCAAAATAGCTGAAATTTCGGAATCGTGATAAGAATCATGTTTCAAATAGAAATCAGTCACAAAATCTGCAAAAAGTTGCATTTCTACAATATACATCATTCCTATGGGCAATTCTTTCAGACATGGGTTCGAATTTTAAAAGCTATCTTTTAGGGCTCTTAGGTACCAAAAAAGCTGAAATTTTGGAATCGTTATAAGAATCATGTTTCAAATAGAAATCAGTTACAAAATCTGCAAAAAGTTGCATTTCTGCAAAATTCATCATTCCTATGGGCACTACTTTCAGACTTGGGTTTGAATTTTAAAAACTATTTTTTAGGGCTCTATGGTACCAAAAAAGCTGAAATTTTTGATTCGTGATAGAATCATGTTTCAAATCGAAATCATTCACAAAATCTGCAAAAAGTTATATTTTTATAAAAATCATAATTCCTATAAGCATAACTTTCAGACTTGGGTTCGAACTTAAAAAGTCATTCTTAATGGCTCTATGGTACCAAAAATGATGATATTTTGGAATCGTGATAAGAATCATGATCCAAATCGATATCAGTTACAAAATCCGCAAAAGTTGCATTTTTATATAAATCATAATTCCTATAAGCATAACTTTCAGACTTGGGTTCGAACTTAAAAAGTCATTCTTAATGGCTCTATGGTACCAAAAAAGCTGAAATTTAAAATTCGTGAAAAGATTCATGGTTCAAATTGATATCAGTCATAAAATCTCAAAAAAAAATGCAATTTTATAAAAATCATAATTCCTATGGGCATTACTTTCTGACTTGGGTTCGAATTTAAAAAGCCATTTTTAATGGCTCTATGGTACCTATTAGGATGAAAATATGGAATCGTGATAAGAATCATGGTCCAAATCGAAATCGGTCATAAAATCTACAAAAAGGTGCATTTCTGGAAAATTCATCATTCCTATAGGCACTGATTTCAGACTTGGGTTCGAACTTAAAAAATCATTCTTTATGGCTCTATGGTACCAAAAAAGCTGCAATTTTGGAATCGTTATAAGAATCCTGGATCAATTCGAAATCAGTCACAAAATCTGCAAAAAGTTGCATTTCTGGAAAATTCATCATTCCTATTTGCACTGATTTCAGACTTGGGTTCGAACCTAAAAAGCCATTTTTTATGGCTCTATGGTACCTATTAGGCTGAAAATATGGAATCGTGATAAGAATCATGGTCCAAATCGAAATCAGTCATAAAATCTACAAAAAGGTGCATTTCTGGAAAATTCATCATTCCTATAGGCACTGATTTCAGACTTGGGTTCGAACTTAAAAAATCATTCTTTATGGCTCTATGGTACCAAAAAAGCTGCAATTTTGGAATCGTTATAATAATCCTGGATCAATTCGAAATCAGTCACAAAATCTGCAAAAAGTTGCATTTCTGGAAAATTCATCATTCCTATTTGCACTGATTTCAGACTTGGGTTCGAACCTAAAAAGCCATTTTTTATGGCTCTATGCTACCAAAAAGCTGAAATTTTGGGATCGTGATAAGAATCCTGGTTTTAATCGATATAATTCACAAAATTTCCAAAAAGTTCCATTATTATGAAGAACATAATTCCTATAAGCATAACTTTCAGACTTGGGTTCGAATTTTAAAACCCATTTTTTATGGCTCTATGCTTCCAAAAAAGGTGAATTTTTGGAATCGTGACAAGAATCATGGTTCAAATCGAAATCAGTTACAAAATCTGCAAATAGATGCATTTCTGCAAAATTCATCATTCCTATTGGCACTACTTTCAGACTTGTGTTCGAATTTTAAATGCCATTTTTTATGGCTCTATCCTACCAAAAAAGCTGAAATTTTGGAATCGTGATAAGAATCATGTTTCAAATCGAAATCAGTTACAAAATCTGCAAATAGATGCATTTCTGCAAAATTCATCATTCCTATTGGCACTACTTTCAGACTTGGGTTCGAATTTTAAAAGCCATTTTTTATGGCTCTATGCTACCAAAAAGCTGAAATTTTGGAATCGTGATAAGAATCCTGGTTTTAATCGATATAATTCACAAAATTTCCAAAAAGTTCCATTATTATGAAAAACATAATTCCTATAAGCATAACTTTCAGACTTGGGTTCGAATTTTAAAACCCATTTTTTATGGCTCTATGCTTCCAAAAAAGGTGAATTTTTGGAATCATGATAAGAATCCTGGTTCAAATCGAAATCATTCACAAAATCTGCAAAAAGTTGCATTTCTGCAAAATTCATCATTCCTATGGGCTCTACTTTCAGACTTGGGTTCGAATTTTAAAAGCAATTTTTTATTGCTCTATGGTTCCAAAAAAGGTGAAATTTTGGAATCGTGATAAGAATCATGGTTCAAATCGAAATCAGTCACAAAATGTGCAAAAAGTTGCATTTCTGCAAAATTCATCATTCCTATGGGCACTTCTTTCAAACTTGGGTTTGAATTTTAAAAGCTATTTTTTGTGGCTCTATGGTACCAAAAAAGCTGAAATTTAGGAATCGTGATAAGAATCATGGTTCAAATCAAAATCAGTTACAAAATCTGCAAAAAGTTGCATTTCTGCAAAATTCATCATTCCTATCGGCACTACTTTCAGACTTGGGTTCGAATTTTAAAAGCCATTTTTTATGGCTCTATGCTACCAAAAAGCTGTAATTTTGGAATCGTGAATTTTGGAATCGTTTTGAATCATGGTTCAAATCGAAATCAGTTACAAAATCTGCAAAAAGTTGCATTCCTGCAAAATTCATCATTCCTTTGGGCACTTCTTTCAAACTTGGGTTCGAATTTTAAAAGCTATTTTTTGTGGCTCTATGGTACCAAAAAAGCTGAAATTTAGGAATCGTGATAAGAATCATGGTTCAAATCGAAATCAGTTAAAAAATCTGCAAAAAGTTGCATTTCTGCAAAATTCATCATTCCTATCGGCACAACTTTCAGACTTGGGTTCGAATTTTAAAAGCTATTTTTTAGGGCTCTATGGTACCATAAATGATGAAATTTTGGAATCGTGATAAGAATCATAGTTTAAATCGATATAATTCACAAAATTTCCAAAAAGTTCCATTTTTATGAAAAACATAATTCCTATAAGCATAACTTTCAGACTTGGGTTCGAATTTAAAAACCCATTTTTTATGGCTCTATGCTTCCAAAAAATGTGAACTTTTGGAATCATGATAAGAATCCTGGTTCAAATCGAAATAAGTCACAAAATCTGCAAAAAGTTGCATTTCTAAAGTCATCATTCCTATTTGCACTGATTTCAGACCTTGGTTCGAACTTAAAAAGCCATTTTTTATGGCTCTATGGTACCTATTAGGCTGAAAATATGGAATCGTGATAAGAATCATGGTCCAAATCGAAATCGGTCATAAAATCTACAAAAAGGTGCATTTCTGGAAAATTCATCATTCCTATTGGCACTGATTTCAGGCTTGGTTTCGAATTATAAAAGTCATTCTTTATGGCTCTATGGTACCAAAAAAGCTGAAATTTAGGAATCGTGATAAGAATCATGGTTTAAATCGAAATCAGTCACGAAATCTGCAAAAAGTTGCATTTCTGCAAAATTCATCATTCCTATGGGCACTTCTTTCCGACTTGGGTTCGAATTTTAAAAGCTATTTTTTAGGGCTCTATGGTACCAAAAAAGCTGAAATTTTGGAATCGTGATAAGAATCCTGGTCTTAATCGATATCAATCAGAAAATCTGCAAAAAAGTAGCATTTCTGGAAAATTCATCATTCCTATGGGCACTGATTTCAGACTTGGGTTCGAATTTTAAAAGCCATTTTTTTGGCTCTATGCTACCAAAAAAGCTGAAATTTTGGAATCGTGATAAGAATCCTGGTTTTAATCGATATAATTCACAAAATTTCCAAAAAGTTCCATTATTATGAAAAACATAATTCCTATAAGCATAACTTTCAGACTTGGGTTCGAATTTTAAAACCCACTTTTTATGGCTCTATGCTTCCAAAAAAGGTGAATTTTTGGAATCATGATAAGAATCCTGGTTCAAATCGAAATCAGTCACAAAATCTGCAAAAAGTTACATTTCTGGAAAATTCATCATTCCTATTTGCACTGATTTCAGACTTGGGTTCGAACTTAAAAAGCCATTTTTTATGTCTCTTTGTTACCTATTAGGCTGAAAATATGGAAAAGTGATAAGAATCATGGTCCAAATCGAAATCAGTAACAAAATCTGCAAAAAGTTGCATTTCTGCAAAATTCACCATTCCTATGGGCACTTCTTTCAGACATGGGTTCGAATTTTAAAAGCTATCTTTTAGGGCTCTATGGTACCAAAAAAGCTGAAAATTTGGAATCGTTATAAGGATCATGTTTCAAATCGAAATCAGTTACAAAATCTGCAAAAAGTTGCATTTCTGCAAAATTCATCATTCCTATGGGCACTTCTTTCAGACTTGGGTTTGAATTTTAAAAACTATTTTTTAGGGCTCTATGGTACCAAAAAAGCTGAAATTTTTGATTCGTGATAAGAATCATGTTTCAAATCGAAATCAGTCACAAAATCTGCAAAAAGTTACATTTTTATAAAAATCATAATTCCTATAAGCATAACTTTCAGACTTGGGTTCGAACTTAAAAAGTCATTCTTAATGGCTCTATGGTACCAAAAAAGCTGAAATTTTGGAATCGTGATAAGAATCATGGTTCAAATCGAAATCAGTTACAAAATCTGCAAAAAGTTACATTTCTGAAAAATTCATCATTCCTATTTGCACTGAATTCAGACTTGGGTTCGAACTTAAAAAGCCATTTTTTATGGCTCTATCGTACCTATTAGGCTGAAAATATGGAATCGTGATAAGAATCATGGTCCGAATCGAAATCAGTCATAAAATCTACAAAAAGGTGCATTTCTGGAAAATTCATCATTCCTATCGGCACTGATTTCAGACTTGGTTTCGAATTATAAAAGTCATTCTTTATGGCTCTATGGTACCAAAAAAGCTGAAATTTTTGATTCGTGATAAGAATCATGTTTCAAATCGAAATCAGTCTTAAAATCTGCAAAAAGTTGCATTTCTGCAAAATTCATCATTCCTATGGGCACTTCTTTCAGACATGGTCTCGAATTTTAAAAGCTATCTTTTAGGGCTCTTTGGTACCAAAAAAGCTGAAATTTTGGAATCGTTATAAGAATCATGTTTCAAATCGAAATCAGTTACAAAATCTGCAAAAAGTTGCATTTCTGCAAAATTCATCATTCCTATGGGCACTTCTTTCAGACTTGGGTTTGAATTTTAAAAACTATTTTTTAGGGCTCTATGGTACCAAAAAAGCTGAAATTTTTGATTCGTGATAAGAATCATGTTTCAAATCGAAATCAGTCACAAAATCAGCAAAAAGTTACATTTTTATAAAAATCATACTTCCTATAAGCATAACTTTCAGCCTTGGGTTCGAACTTAAAAAGTCATTCTTAATGGCTCTATGGAACCAAAAAAGCTGAAATTTTGGAATCGTGATAAGAATCATGGTTCAAATCGAAATCAGTTACAAAATCTGCAAAAAGTTGCATTTCTGCAAAATTCATCATTCCTATTGGCACTACTTTCAGACTTGGGTTCGAACATAAAAAGCCATTTTTTATGGCTCTATGCTACCAAAAATGATGATATTTTGGAATCGTGATAAGAATCATGGTCCAAATCGATATCAGTTACAAAATCCGCAAACGTTGCATTTTTATAAAAATCATAATTCCTATAAGCATAACTTTCAGACTTGGGTTCGAACTTAAAAAGTCATTCTTAATGGCTCTATGGTACCAAAAAAGCTGAAATTTTGGAATCGTGATAAGAATCATGGTTCAAATCGAAATCAGTTACAAAATCTGCAAAAAGTTGCATTTCTGCAAAATTCATCATTCCAATTTGCACTGAATTCAGACTTGGGTTCGAACTAAAAAAGCCATTTTTTATGGCTCTATCGTACCTATTAGGCTGAAAATATGGAATCGTGATAAGAATCATGGTCCGAATCGAAATCAGTCATAAAATCTACAAAAAGGTGCATTTCTGGAAAATTCATCATTCCTATTGGCACTGATTACAGACTTGGGTTCGAACATAAAAAGCCATTTTTTATGGCTCTATGCTACCAAAAATGATGATATTTTGGAATCGTGATAAGAATCATGGTCCAAATCGATATCAGTTACAAAATCTGCAAAAGTTGCATTTTTATAAAAATCATAATCCTTATGGGCACTACTTTCAGACATGGGTTCGAATTTAAAAAGCCATTTTTTAGTGGCTCTTTGGTTTCAAAATAGCTGAAATTTCGGAATCGTGATAAGAATCATGTTTCAAATCGAAATCAGTCACAAAATCTGCAAAAAGTTGCATTTCTGCAAAATTCATCATTCCTATGGGCACTTCTTTCAGACTTGGGTTCGAACTTAAAAAGCCTTTTTTTATGGCTCTATCGTACCTATTAGGCTGAAAATATGGAATCGTGATAAGAATCATGGTCCGAATCGAAATCAGTCATAAAATCTACAAAAAGGTGCATTTCTGGAAAATTCATCATTCCTATTGGCACTGATTACAGACTTGGGTTCGAACATAAAAAGCCATTTTTTATGGCTCTATGCTACCAAAAATGATGATATTTTGGAATCGTGATAAGAATCATGGTCCAAATCGATATCAGTTACAAAATCTGCAAAAGTTGCATTTTTATAAAAATCATAATCCTTATGGGCACTACTTTCAGACTTGGGTTCGAATTTAAAAAGCCATTTTTTAGTTGCTCTTTGGTTTCAAAATAGCTGAAATTTCGGAATCGTGATAAGAATTTTTGTTCAAATCGAAATCAGTCACAAAATCCGCAAAAACTTGCATTTCTGGAAAATTCGTCATTCCTATCGGCACTGATTACAGACTTGGGTTCGAACATAAAAAGCCACTTTTTATGGCTCTATAGTACCTATTAGGCTGAAAATTCTTAATTGTGATAAGAATCATGGTACAAATCTATATCAGTTACAAAATCTTCAAAAAGTTGCATTTTTATAAAAATCATAATTCTTATTGCCACTTCTTTCAGATTTGGGTTCGAATTTAAATAGCCATTATTAATGGCTTTATGGTATCTATCAGGCTGAAATTATGGAATCGTTATAAGAATCATGGTCCAAATCGATATCAGTTACAAAATTTGCAAAAGTTGCATTTTTATAAAAATCATAATTCCTATAAGCATAACTTTCAGACTTGGGTTCGAACTTAAAAAGTCATTCTTTATGGCTCTATGGTACGAAAAAAGCTGAAATTTTGGAATCGTGATAATAATCATTGTGAAAATCGATATCAATCACAAAATCTCCAAAATGTTGCATTTGTATAAAAATCATAATTCCTATGGGCACTACTTTCGGACTTGGGTTCGGATTTTAAAAGTCATTTTTTATGGCTCTATGGTACCAAAAAAGCTGAAATTTTGGAATCGTGATAAGAATCATGGTCCGAATCGAAATCAGTCATAAAATCTACAAAAAGGTGCATTTCTGGAAAATTCATCATTCCTATTGGCACTGATTACAGACTTGGGTTCGAACATAAAAAGCCATTTTTTATGGCTCTATGCTACCAAAAATGATGATATTTTGGAATCGTGATAAGAATCATGGTCCAAATCGATATCAGTTACAAAATCTGCAAAAGTTGCATTTTTATAAAAATCATAATCCTTATGGGCACTACTTTCAGACATGGGTTCGAATTTAAAAAGCCATTTTTTAGTGGCTCTTTGGTTTCAAAATAGCTGAAATTTCGGAATCGTGATAAGAATCATGTTTCAAATCGAAATCAGTCACAAAATCTGCAAAAAGTTGCATTTCTGCAAAATTCATCATTCCTATGGGCACTTCTTTCAGACTTGGGTTCGAACTTAAAAAGCCTTTTTTTATGGCTCTATCGTACCTATTAGGCTGAAAATATGGAATCGTGATAAGAATCATGGTCCGAATCGAAATCAGTCATAAAATCTACAAAAAGGTGCATTTCTGGAAAATTCATCATTCCTATTGGCACTGATTACAGACTTGGGTTCGAACATAAAAAGCCATTTTTTATGGCTCTATGCTACCAAAAATGATGATATTTTGGAATCGTGATAAGAATCATGGTCCAAATCGATATCAGTTACAAAATCTGCAAAAGTTGCATTTTTATAAAAATCATAATCCTTATGGGCACTACTTTCAGACTTGGGTTCGAATTTAAAAAGCCATTTTTTAGTGGCTCTTTGGTTTCAAAATAGCTGAAATTTCGGAATCGTGATAAGAATTATTGTTCAAATCGAAATCAGTCACAAAATCCGCAAAAACTTGCATTTCTGGAAAATTCGTCATTCCTATCGGCACTGATTACAGACTTGGGTTCGAACATAAAAAGCCACTTTTTATGGCTCTATAGTACCTATTAGGCTGAAAATTCTTAATTGTGATAAGAATCATGGTACAAATCCATATCAGTTACAAAATCTCCAAAAAGTTGCATTTTTATAAAAATCATAATTCTTATTGCCACTTCTTTCAGATTTGGGTTCGAATTTAAATAGCCATTATTAATGGCTTTATGGTATCTATCAGGCTGAAATAATGGAATCGTTATAAGAATCCTGGTTCAAATCGAAATAAGTCACAAAATCTGCAAAAAGTTGCATTTCTAAAGTCATCATTCCTATTTGCACTGATTTTAGACTTGGGTTCGAACTTAAAAAGCCATTTTTTATGGCTCTATCGTACCTATTAGGCTGAAAATATGGAATCCTGATACGAATCATGGTCCGAATTGAAATCAGTCATAAAATCTACAAAAAGGTGCATTTCTGGAAAATTCATCATTCCTATTGGCACTGATTTCAGACTTGGTTTCGAATTATAAAAGTCATTCTTTATGGCTCTATGGTACCAAAAAAGCTGAAATTTTGGAATCGTTATAAGAATCATGTTTCAAATCGAAATCAGTTACAAAATCTGCAAAAAGTTGCATTTCTGCAAAATTCATCATTCCTATGGGCAATTCTTTCAGACATGGGTTCGAATTTTAAAAGCTATCTTTTAGGGCTCTATGGTACCAAAAAAGCTGAAATTTTGGAATCGATATAAGAATCATGTTTCAAATCGAAATCAGTTACAAAATCTGCAAAAAGTTGCATTTCTGCAAAATTCATCATTCCTATGGGCACTTCTTTCAGACTTGGGTTTGAATTTTAAAAACTATTTTTTAGGGCTCTATGGTACCAAAAAAGCTGAAATTTTTGATTCGTGATAAGAATCATGTTTCAAATCGAAATCAGTCACAAAATCTGCAAAAAGTTACATTTTTATGAAAATCATAATTCCTATAAGCATAACTTTCAGACTTGGGTTCGAATTTTAAAAGCCATTTTTAATGGCTTTATTGTTCCAAAAAAGCTGAAATTTTGGAATCGTGATAAGAATCATGGTTCAAATCGAAATCAATTACAAAATCTGCAAAAAGTTGCATTTCTGCAAAATTCATCCTTCCTATTGGCACTACTTTCAGACTTGGGTTCGAACATAAAAAGCCATTTCTTTTGGCTCTATGCTACCAAAAATGATGATATTTTGGAATCGTGATAAGAATCATGGTCCAAATCGATATCAGTTACAAAATCTGCAAAAGTTGCATTTTTATAAAAATCATAATCCTTATGGGCACTACTTTCAGACTTGGGTTCGAATTTAAAAAGCCATTTTTTAGTGGCTCTTTGGTTTCAAAATAGCTGAAATTTCGGAATCGTGATAAGAATCATGTTTCAAATAGAAATCAGTCACAAAATCTGCAAAAAGTTGCATTTCTACAATATACATCATTCCTATGGGCAATTCTTTCAGACATGGGTTCGAATTTTAAAAGCTATCTTTTAGGGCTCTTAGGTACCAAAAAAGCTGAAATTTTGGAATCGTTATAAGAATCATGTTTCAAATAGAAATCAGTTACAAAATCTGCAAAAAGTTGCATTTCTGCAAAATTCATCATTCCTATGGGCACTACTTTCAGACTTGGGTTTGAATTTTAAAAACTATTTTTTAGGGCTCTATGGTACCAAAAAAGCTGAAATTTTTGATTCGTGATAGAATCATGTTTCAAATCGAAATCATTCACAAAATCTGCAAAAAGTTATATTTTTATAAAAATCATAATTCCTATAAGCATAACTTTCAGACTTGGGTTCGAACTTAAAAAGTCATTCTTAATGGCTCTATGGTACCAAAAATGATGATATTTTGGAATCGTGATAAGAATCATGATCCAAATCGATATCAGTTACAAAATCCGCAAAAGTTGCATTTTTATATAAATCATAATTCCTATAAGCATAACTTTCAGACTTGGGTTCGAACTTAAAAAGTCATTCTTAATGGCTCTATGGTACCAAAAAAGCTGAAATTTAAAATTCGTGAAAAGATTCATGGTTCAAATTGATATCAGTCATAAAATCTCAAAAAAAAATGCAATTTTATAAAAATCATAATTCCTATGGGCATTACTTTCTGACTTGGGTTCGAATTTAAAAAGCCATTTTTAATGGCTCTATGGTACCTATTAGGATGAAAATATGGAATCGTGATAAGAATCATGGTCCAAATCGAAATCGGTCATAAAATCTACAAAAAGGTGCATTTCTGGAAAATTCATCATTCCTATAGGCACTGATTTCAGACTTGGGTTCGAACTTAAAAAATCATTCTTTATGGCTCTATGGTACCAAAAAAGCTGCAATTTTGGAATCGTTATAAGAATCCTGGATCAATTCGAAATCAGTCACAAAATCTGCAAAAAGTTGCATTTCTGGAAAATTCATCATTCCTATTTGCACTGATTTCAGACTTGGGTTCGAACCTAAAAAGCCATTTTTTATGGCTCTATGGTACCTATTAGGCTGAAAATATGGAATCGTGATAAGAATCATGGTCCAAATCGAAATCAGTCATAAAATCTACAAAAAGGTGCATTTCTGGAAAATTCATCATTCCTATAGGCACTGATTTCAGACTTGGGTTCGAACTTAAAAAATCATTCTTTATGGCTCTATGGTACCAAAAAAGCTGCAATTTTGGAATCGTTATAATAATCCTGGATCAATTCGAAATCAGTCACAAAATCTGCAAAAAGTTGCATTTCTGGAAAATTCATCATTCCTATTTGCACTGATTTCAGACTTGGGTTCGAACCTAAAAAGCCATTTTTTATGGCTCTATGCTACCAAAAAGCTGAAATTTTGGGATCGTGATAAGAATCCTGGTTTTAATCGATATAATTCACAAAATTTCCAAAAAGTTCCATTATTATGAAGAACATAATTCCTATAAGCATAACTTTCAGACTTGGGTTCGAATTTTAAAACCCATTTTTTATGGCTCTATGCTTCCAAAAAAGGTGAATTTTTGGAATCGTGACAAGAATCATGGTTCAAATCGAAATCAGTTACAAAATCTGCAAATAGATGCATTTCTGCAAAATTCATCATTCCTATTGGCACTACTTTCAGACTTGTGTTCGAATTTTAAATGCCATTTTTTATGGCTCTATCCTACCAAAAAAGCTGAAATTTTGGAATCGTGATAAGAATCATGTTTCAAATCGAAATCAGTTACAAAATCTGCAAATAGATGCATTTCTGCAAAATTCATCATTCCTATTGGCACTACTTTCAGACTTGGGTTCGAATTTTAAAAGCCATTTTTTATGGCTCTATGCTACCAAAAAGCTGAAATTTTGGAATCGTGATAAGAATCCTGGTTTTAATCGATATAATTCACAAAATTTCCAAAAAGTTCCATTATTATGAAAAACATAATTCCTATAAGCATAACTTTCAGACTTGGGTTCGAATTTTAAAACCCATTTTTTATGGCTCTATGCTTCCAAAAAAGGTGAATTTTTGGAATCATGATAAGAATCCTGGTTCAAATCGAAATCATTCACAAAATCTGCAAAAAGTTGCATTTCTGCAAAATTCATCATTCCTATGGGCTCTACTTTCAGACTTGGGTTCGAATTTTAAAAGCAATTTTTTATTGCTCTATGGTTCCAAAAAAGGTGAAATTTTGGAATCGTGATAAGAATCATGGTTCAAATCGAAATCAGTCACAAAATGTGCAAAAAGTTGCATTTCTGCAAAATTCATCATTCCTATGGGCACTTCTTTCAAACTTGGGTTTGAATTTTAAAAGCTATTTTTTGTGGCTCTATGGTACCAAAAAAGCTGAAATTTAGGAATCGTGATAAGAATCATGGTTCAAATCAAAATCAGTTACAAAATCTGCAAAAAGTTGCATTTCTGCAAAATTCATCATTCCTATCGGCACTACTTTCAGACTTGGGTTCGAATTTTAAAAGCCATTTTTTATGGCTCTATGCTACCAAAAAGCTGTAATTTTGGAATCGTGAATTTTGGAATCGTTTTGAATCATGGTTCAAATCGAAATCAGTTACAAAATCTGCAAAAAGTTGCATTCCTGCAAAATTCATCATTCCTTTGGGCACTTCTTTCAAACTTGGGTTCGAATTTTAAAAGCTATTTTTTGTGGCTCTATGGTACCAAAAAAGCTGAAATTTAGGAATCGTGATAAGAATCATGGTTCAAATCGAAATCAGTTAAAAAATCTGCAAAAAGTTGCATTTCTGCAAAATTCATCATTCCTATCGGCACAACTTTCAGACTTGGGTTCGAATTTTAAAAGCTATTTTTTAGGGCTCTATGGTACCATAAATGATGAAATTTTGGAATCGTGATAAGAATCATAGTTTAAATCGATATAATTCACAAAATTTCCAAAAAGTTCCATTTTTATGAAAAACATAATTCCTATAAGCATAACTTTCAGACTTGGGTTCGAATTTAAAAACCCATTTTTTATGGCTCTATGCTTCCAAAAAATGTGAACTTTTGGAATCATGATAAGAATCCTGGTTCAAATCGAAATAAGTCACAAAATCTGCAAAAAGTTGCATTTCTAAAGTCATCATTCCTATTTGCACTGATTTCAGACCTTGGTTCGAACTTAAAAAGCCATTTTTTATGGCTCTATGGTACCTATTAGGCTGAAAATATGGAATCGTGATAAGAATCATGGTCCAAATCGAAATCGGTCATAAAATCTACAAAAAGGTGCATTTCTGGAAAATTCATCATTCCTATTGGCACTGATTTCAGGCTTGGTTTCGAATTATAAAAGTCATTCTTTATGGCTCTATGGTACCAAAAAAGCTGAAATTTAGGAATCGTGATAAGAATCATGGTTTAAATCGAAATCAGTCACGAAATCTGCAAAAAGTTGCATTTCTGCAAAATTCATCATTCCTATGGGCACTTCTTTCCGACTTGGGTTCGAATTTTAAAAGCTATTTTTTAGGGCTCTATGGTACCAAAAAAGCTGAAATTTTGGAATCGTGATAAGAATCCTGGTCTTAATCGATATCAATCAGAAAATCTGCAAAAAAGTAGCATTTCTGGAAAATTCATCATTCCTATGGGCACTGATTTCAGACCTTGGTTCGAACTTAAAAAGCCATTTTTTATGGCTCTATGGTACCTATTAGGCTGAAAATATGGAATCGTGATAAGAATCATGGTCCAAATCGAAATCGGTCATAAAATCTACAAAAAGGTGCATTTCTGGAAAATTCATCATTCCTATTGGCACTGATTTCAGGCTTGGTTTCGAATTATAAAAGTCATTCTTTATGGCTCTATGGTACCAAAAAAGCTGAAATTTAGGAATCGTGATAAGAATCATGGTTTAAATCGAAATCAGTCACGAAATCTGCAAAAAGTTGCATTTCTGCAAAATTCATCATTCCTATGGGCACTTCTTTCCGACTTGGGTTCGAATTTTAAAAGCTATTTTTTAGGGCTCTATGGTACCAAAAAAGCTGAAATTTTGGAATCGTGATAAGAATCCTGGTCTTAATCGATATCAATCAGAAAATCTGCAAAAAAGTAGCATTTCTGGAAAATTCATCATTCCTATGGGCACTGATTTCAGACTTGGGTTCGAATTTTAAAAGCCATTTTTTTGGCTCTATGCTACCAAAAAAGCTGAAATTTTGGAATCGTGATAAGAATCCTGGTTTTAATCGATATAATTCACAAAATTTCCAAAAAGTTCCATTATTATGAAAAACATAATTCCTATAAGCATAACTTTCAGACTTGGGTTCGAATTTTAAAACCCACTTTTTATGGCTCTATGCTTCCAAAAAAGGTGAATTTTTGGAATCATGATAAGAATCCTGGTTCAAATCGAAATCAGTCACAAAATCTGCAAAAAGTTACATTTCTGGAAAATTCATCATTCCTATTTGCACTGATTTCAGACTTGGGTTCGAACTTAAAAAGCCATTTTTTATGTCTCTTTGTTACCTATTAGGCTGAAAATATGGAAAAGTGATAAGAATCATGGTCCAAATCGAAATCAGTAACAAAATCTGCAAAAAGTTGCATTTCTGCAAAATTCACCATTCCTATGGGCACTTCTTTCAGACATGGGTTCGAATTTTAAAAGCTATCTTTTAGGGCTCTATGGTACCAAAAAAGCTGAAAATTTGGAATCGTTATAAGGATCATGTTTCAAATCGAAATCAGTTACAAAATCTGCAAAAAGTTGCATTTCTGCAAAATTCATCATTCCTATGGGCACTTCTTTCAGACTTGGGTTTGAATTTTAAAAACTATTTTTTAGGGCTCTATGGTACCAAAAAAGCTGAAATTTTTGATTCGTGATAAGAATCATGTTTCAAATCGAAATCAGTCACAAAATCTGCAAAAAGTTACATTTTTATAAAAATCATAATTCCTATAAGCATAACTTTCAGACTTGGGTTCGAACTTAAAAAGTCATTCTTAATGGCTCTATGGTACCAAAAAAGCTGAAATTTTGGAATCGTGATAAGAATCATGGTTCAAATCGAAATCAGTTACAAAATCTGCAAAAAGTTACATTTCTGAAAAATTCATCATTCCTATTTGCACTGAATTCAGACTTGGGTTCGAACTTAAAAAGCCATTTTTTATGGCTCTATCGTACCTATTAGGCTGAAAATATGGAATCGTGATAAGAATCATGGTCCGAATCGAAATCAGTCATAAAATCTACAAAAAGGTGCATTTCTGGAAAATTCATCATTCCTATCGGCACTGATTTCAGACTTGGTTTCGAATTATAAAAGTCATTCTTTATGGCTCTATGGTACCAAAAAAGCTGAAATTTTTGATTCGTGATAAGAATCATGTTTCAAATCGAAATCAGTCTTAAAATCTGCAAAAAGTTGCATTTCTGCAAAATTCATCATTCCTATGGGCACTTCTTTCAGACATGGTCTCGAATTTTAAAAGCTATCTTTTAGGGCTCTTTGGTACCAAAAAAGCTGAAATTTTGGAATCGTTATAAGAATCATGTTTCAAATCGAAATCAGTTACAAAATCTGCAAAAAGTTGCATTTCTGCAAAATTCATCATTCCTATGGGCACTTCTTTCAGACTTGGGTTTGAATTTTAAAAACTATTTTTTAGGGCTCTATGGTACCAAAAAAGCTGAAATTTTTGATTCGTGATAAGAATCATGTTTCAAATCGAAATCAGTCACAAAATCAGCAAAAAGTTACATTTTTATAAAAATCATACTTCCTATAAGCATAACTTTCAGCCTTGGGTTCGAACTTAAAAAGTCATTCTTAATGGCTCTATGGAACCAAAAAAGCTGAAATTTTGGAATCGTGATAAGAATCATGGTTCAAATCGAAATCAGTTACAAAATCTGCAAAAAGTTGCATTTCTGCAAAATTCATCATTCCTATTGGCACTACTTTCAGACTTGGGTTCGAACATAAAAAGCCATTTTTTATGGCTCTATGCTACCAAAAATGATGATATTTTGGAATCGTGATAAGAATCATGGTCCAAATCGATATCAGTTACAAAATCCGCAAACGTTGCATTTTTATAAAAATCATAATTCCTATAAGCATAACTTTCAGACTTGGGTTCGAACTTAAAAAGTCATTCTTAATGGCTCTATGGTACCAAAAAAGCTGAAATTTTGGAATCGTGATAAGAATCATGGTTCAAATCGAAATCAGTTACAAAATCTGCAAAAAGTTGCATTTCTGCAAAATTCATCATTCCAATTTGCACTGAATTCAGACTTGGGTTCGAACTAAAAAAGCCATTTTTTATGGCTCTATCGTACCTATTAGGCTGAAAATATGGAATCGTGATAAGAATCATGGTCCGAATCGAAATCAGTCATAAAATCTACAAAAAGGTGCATTTCTGGAAAATTCATCATTCCTATTGGCACTGATTACAGACTTGGGTTCGAACATAAAAAGCCATTTTTTATGGCTCTATGCTACCAAAAATGATGATATTTTGGAATCGTGATAAGAATCATGGTCCAAATCGATATCAGTTACAAAATCTGCAAAAGTTGCATTTTTATAAAAATCATAATCCTTATGGGCACTACTTTCAGACATGGGTTCGAATTTAAAAAGCCATTTTTTAGTGGCTCTTTGGTTTCAAAATAGCTGAAATTTCGGAATCGTGATAAGAATCATGTTTCAAATCGAAATCAGTCACAAAATCTGCAAAAAGTTGCATTTCTGCAAAATTCATCATTCCTATGGGCACTTCTTTCAGACTTGGGTTCGAACTTAAAAAGCCTTTTTTTATGGCTCTATCGTACCTATTAGGCTGAAAATATGGAATCGTGATAAGAATCATGGTCCGAATCGAAATCAGTCATAAAATCTACAAAAAGGTGCATTTCTGGAAAATTCATCATTCCTATTGGCACTGATTACAGACTTGGGTTCGAACATAAAAAGCCATTTTTTATGGCTCTATGCTACCAAAAATGATGATATTTTGGAATCGTGATAAGAATCATGGTCCAAATCGATATCAGTTACAAAATCTGCAAAAGTTGCATTTTTATAAAAATCATAATCCTTATGGGCACTACTTTCAGACTTGGGTTCGAATTTAAAAAGCCATTTTTTAGTTGCTCTTTGGTTTCAAAATAGCTGAAATTTCGGAATCGTGATAAGAATTTTTGTTCAAATCGAAATCAGTCACAAAATCCGCAAAAACTTGCATTTCTGGAAAATTCGTCATTCCTATCGGCACTGATTACAGACTTGGGTTCGAACATAAAAAGCCACTTTTTATGGCTCTATAGTACCTATTAGGCTGAAAATTCTTAATTGTGATAAGAATCATGGTACAAATCTATATCAGTTACAAAATCTTCAAAAAGTTGCATTTTTATAAAAATCATAATTCTTATTGCCACTTCTTTCAGATTTGGGTTCGAATTTAAATAGCCATTATTAATGGCTTTATGGTATCTATCAGGCTGAAATTATGGAATCGTTATAAGAATCATGGTCCAAATCGATATCAGTTACAAAATTTGCAAAAGTTGCATTTTTATAAAAATCATAATTCCTATAAGCATAACTTTCAGACTTGGGTTCGAACTTAAAAAGTCATTCTTTATGGCTCTATGGTACGAAAAAAGCTGAAATTTTGGAATCGTGATAATAATCATTGTGAAAATCGATATCAATCACAAAATCTCCAAAATGTTGCATTTGTATAAAAATCATAATTCCTATGGGCACTACTTTCGGACTTGGGTTCGGATTTTAAAAGTCATTTTTTATGGCTCTATGGTACCAAAAAAGCTGAAATTTTGGAATCGTGATAAGAATCATGGTTCAATCGAAATCAGATACAAAATCTGCAAAAAGTTACATTTCTGAAAAATTCATCATTCCTATTTGCACTGATTTCAGACTTGGGTTCGAACTTAAAAAGCCATTTTTTATGGCTCTATCGTACCTATTAGGCTGAAAATATGGAATCCTGATAAGAATCATGGTCCAAATCGAAATCAGTCATAAAATCTACAAAAAGGTGCATTTCTGGAAAATTCATCATTCCTATTGGCACTGATTTCAGACTTGGTTTCGAATTATAAAAGTCATTCTTTATGGCTCTATGGTACCAAAAAAGCTGAAATTTTTGATTCGTGATAAGAATCATGTTTCAAATCGAAATCAGTCACAAAATCTGCAAAAAGTTACATTTTTATGAAAATCATAATTCCTATAAGCATAACTTTCAGACTTGGGTTCGAACTTAAAAAGTCATTCTTAATGGCTCTATGGTACCAAAAAAGCTGAAATTTTGGAATCGTGATAAGAATCATGGTTCAATTGAAATCAGTTACAAAATCTGCAAAAAGTTACATTTCTGAAAAATTCATCATTCCTATTTGCACTGATTTCAGACTTGGGTTCGAACTTAAAAAGCCATTTTTTATGGCTCTATCGTACCTATTAGGCTGAAAATATGGAATCGTGATAAGAATCATGGTCCGAATCGAAATCAGTCATAAAATCTACAAAAAGGTGCATTTCTGGAAAATTCATCATTCCTATTGGCACTGATTACAGACTTGGGTTCGAACATAAAAAGTCATTTTTTATGGCTCTATGCTACCAAAAATGATGATATTTTGGAATCGTGATAAGAATCATGGTCCAAATCGATATCAGTTACAAAATCTGCAAAAGTTGCATTTTTATAAAAATCATAATCCTTATGGGCACTACTTTCAGACTTGGGTTCGAATTTAAAAAGCCATTTTTTAGTGGCTCTTTGGTTTCAAAATAGCTGAAATTTCGGAATCGTGATAAGAATTATTGTTCAAATCGAAATCAGTCACAAAATCCGCAAAAACTTGCATTTCTGGAAAATTCGTCATTCCTATCGGCACTGATTACAGACTTGGGTTCGAACATAAAAAGCCACTTTTTATGGCTCTATAGTACCTATTAGGCTGAAAATTCTTAATTGTGATAAGAATCATGGTACAAATCCATATCAGTTACAAAATCTCCAAAAAGTTTCATTTTTATAAAAATCATAATTCTTATTGCCACTTCTTTCAGATTTGGGTTCGAATTTAAATAGCCATTATTAATGGCTTTATGGTATCTATCAGGCTGAAATAATGGAATCGTTATGAGAATCCTGGTTCAAATCGAAATAAGTCACAAAATCTGCAAAAAGTTGCATTTCTAAAGTCATCATTCCTATTTGCACTGATTTTAGACTTGGGTTCGAACTTAAAAAGCCATTTTTTATGGCTCTATCGTACCTATTAGGCTGAAAATATGGAATCCTGATACGAATCATGGTCCGAATTGAAATCAGTCATAAAATCTACAAAAAGGTGCATTTCTGGAAAATTCATCATTCCTATTGGCACTGATTTCAGACTTGGTTTCGAATTATAAAAGTCATTCTTTATGGCTCTATGGTACCAAAAAAGCTGAAATTTTGGAATCGTTATAAGAATCATGTTTCAAATCGAAATCAGTTACAAAATCTGCAAAAAGTTGCATTTCTGCAAAATTCATCATTCCTATGGGCAATTCTTTCAGACATGGGTTCGAATTTTAAAAGCTATCTTTTAGGGCTCTATGGTACCAAAAAAGCTGAAATTTTGGAATCGATATAAGAATCATGTTTCAAATCGAAATCAGTTACAAAATCTGCAAAAAGTTGCATTTCTGCAAAATTCATCATTCCTATGGGCACTTCTTTCAGACTTGGGTTTGAATTTTAAAAACTATTTTTTAGGGCTCTATGGTACCAAAAAAGCTGAAATTTTTGATTCGTGATAAGAATCATGTTTCAAATCGAAATCAGTCACAAAATCTGCAAAAAGTTACATTTTTATGAAAATCATAATTCCTATAAGCATAACTTTCAGACTTGGGTTCGAATTTTAAAAGCCATTTTTAATGGCTTTATTGTTCCAAAAAAGCTGAAATTTTGGAATCGTGATAAGAATCATGGTTCAAATCGAAATCAATTACAAAATCTGCAAAAAGTTGCATTTCTGCAAAATTCATCCTTCCTATTGGCACTACTTTCAGACTTGGGTTCGAACATAAAAAGCCATTTCTTTTGGCTCTATGCTACCAAAAATGATGATATTTTGGAATCGTGATAAGAATCATGGTCCAAATCGATATCAGTTACAAAATCTGCAAAAGTTGCATTTTTATAAAAATCATAATCCTTATGGGCACTACTTTCAGACTTGGGTTCGAATTTAAAAAGCCATTTTTTAGTGGCTCTTTGGTTTCAAAATAGCTGAAATTTCGGAATCGTGATAAGAATCATGTTTCAAATAGAAATCAGTCACAAAATCTGCAAAAAGTTGCATTTCTACAATATACATCATTCCTATGGGCAATTCTTTCAGACATGGGTTCGAATTTTAAAAGCTATCTTTTAGGGCTCTTAGGTACCAAAAAAGCTGAAATTTTGGAATCGTTATAAGAATCATGTTTCAAATAGAAATCAGTTACAAAATCTGCAAAAAGTTGCATTTCTGCAAAATTCATCATTCCTATGGGCACTACTTTCAGACTTGGGTTTGAATTTTAAAAACTATTTTTTAGGGCTCTATGGTACCAAAAAAGCTGAAATTTTTGATTCGTGATAGAATCATGTTTCAAATCGAAATCATTCACAAAATCTGCAAAAAGTTATATTTTTATAAAAATCATAATTCCTATAAGCATAACTTTCAGACTTGGGTTCGAACTTAAAAAGTCATTCTTAATGGCTCTATGGTACCAAAAATGATGATATTTTGGAATCGTGATAAGAATCATGATCCAAATCAATATCAGTTACAAAATCCGCAAAAGTTGCATTTTTATATAAATCATAATTCCTATAAGCATAACTTTCAGACTTGGGTTCGAACTTAAAAAGTCATTCTTAATGGCTCTATGGTACCAAAAAAGCTGAAATTTAAAATTCGTGAAAAGATTCATGGTTCAAATTGATATCAGTCATAAAATCTCAAAAAAAAATGCAATTTTATAAAAATCATAATTCCTATGGGCATTACTTTCTGACTTGGGTTCGAATTTAAAAAGCCATTTTTAATGGCTCTATGGTACCTATTAGGATGAAAATATGGAATCGTGATAAGAATCATGGTCCAAATCGAAATCGGTCATAAAATCTACAAAAAGGTGCATTTCTGGAAAATTCATCATTCCTATAGGCACTGATTTCAGACTTGGGTTCGAACTTAAAAAATCATTCTTTATGGCTCTATGGTACCAAAAAAGCTGCAATTTTGGAATCGTTATAAGAATCCTGGATCAATTCGAAATCAGTCACAAAATCTGCAAAAAGTTGCATTTCTGGAAAATTCATCATTCCTATTTGCACTGATTTCAGACTTGGGTTCGAACCTAAAAAGCCATTTTTTATGGCTCTATGGTACCTATTAGGCTGAAAATATGGAATCGTGATAAGAATCATGGTCCAAATCGAAATCAGTCATAAAATCTACAAAAAGGTGCATTTCTGGAAAATTCATCATTCCTATAGGCACTGATTTCAGACTTGGGTTCGAACTTAAAAAATCATTCTTTATGGCTCTATGGTACCAAAAAAGCTGCAATTTTGGAATCGTTATAATAATCCTGGATCAATTCGAAATCAGTCACAAAATCTGCAAAAAGTTGCATTTCTGGAAAATTCATCATTCCTATTTGCACTGATTTCAGACTTGGGTTCGAACCTAAAAAGCCATTTTTTATGGCTCTATGCTACCAAAAAGCTGAAATTTTGGGATCGTGATAAGAATCCTGGTTTTAATCGATATAATTCACAAAATTTCCAAAAAGTTCCATTATTATGAAGAACATAATTCCTATAAGCATAACTTTCAGACTTGGGTTCGAATTTTAAAACCCATTTTTTATGGCTCTATGCTTCCAAAAAAGGTGAATTTTTGGAATCGTGACAAGAATCATGGTTCAAATCGAAATCAGTTACAAAATCTGCAAATAGATGCATTTCTGCAAAATTCATCATTCCTATTGGCACTACTTTCAGACTTGTGTTCGAATTTTAAATGCCATTTTTTATGGCTCTATCCTACCAAAAAAGCTGAAATTTTGGAATCGTGATAAGAATCATGTTTCAAAACGAAATCAGTTACAAAATCTGCAAATAGATGCATTTCTGCAAAATTCATCATTCCTATTGGCACTACTTTCAGACTTGGGTTCGAATTTTAAAAGCCATTTTTTATGGCTCTATGCTACCAAAAAGCTGAAATTTTGGAATCGTGATAAGAATCCTGGTTTTAATCGATATAATTCACAAAATTTCCAAAAAGTTCCATTATTATGAAAAACATAATTCCTATAAGCATAACTTTCAGACTTGGGTTCGAATTTTAAAACCCATTTTTTATGGCTCTATGCTTCCAAAAAAGGTGAATTTTTGGAATCATGATAAGAATCCTGGTTCAAATCGAAATCATTCACAAAATCTGCAAAAAGTTGCATTTCTGCAAAATTCATCATTCCTATGGGCTCTACTTTCAGACTTGGGTTCGAATTTTAAAAGCAATTTTTTATTGCTCTATGGTTCCAAAAAAGGTGAAATTTTGGAATCGTGATAAGAATCATGGTTCAAATCGAAATCAGTCACAAAATGTGCAAAAAGTTGCATTTCTGCAAAATTCATCATTCCTATGGGCACTTCTTTCAAACTTGGGTTTGAATTTTAAAAGCTATTTTTTGTGGCTCTATGGTACCAAAAAAGCTGAAATTTAGGAATCGTGATAAGAATCATGGTTCAAATCAAAATCAGTTACAAAATCTGCAAAAAGTTGCATTTCTGCAAAATTCATCATTCCTATCGGCACTACTTTCAGACTTGGGTTCGAATTTTAAAAGCCATTTTTTATGGCTCTATGCTACCAAAAAGCTGAAATTTTGGAATCGTGAATTTTGGAATCGTTTTGAATCATGGTTCAAATCGAAATCAGTTACAAAATCTGCAAAAAGTTGCATTCCTGCAAAATTCATCATTCCTTTGGGCACTTCTTTCAAACTTGGGTTCGAATTTTAAAAGCTATTTTTTGTGGCTCTATGGTACCAAAAAAGCTGAAATTTAGGAATCGTGATAAGAATCATGGTTCAAATCGAAATCAGTTAAAAAATCTGCAAAAAGTTGCATTTCTGCAAAATTCATCATTCCTATCGGCACAACTTTCAGACTTGGGTTCGAATTTTAAAAGCTATTTTTTAGGGCTCTATGGTACCATAAATGATGAAATTTTGGAATCGTGATAAGAATCATAGTTTAAATCGATATAATTCACAAAATTTCCAAAAAGTTCCATTTTTATGAAAAACATAATTCCTATAAGCATAACTTTCAGACTTGGGTTCGAATTTAAAAACCCATTTTTTATGGCTCTATGCTTCCAAAAAATGTGAACTTTTGGAATCATGATAAGAATCCTGGTTCAAATCGAAATAAGTCACAAAATCTGCAAAAAGTTGCATTTCTAAAGTCATCATTCCTATTTGCACTGATTTCAGACCTTGGTTCGAACTTAAAAAGCCATTTTTTATGGCTCTATGGTACCTATTAGGCTGAAAATATGGAATCGTGATAAGAATCATGGTCCAAATCGAAATCGGTCATAAAATCTACAAAAAGGTGCATTTCTGGAAAATTCATCATTCCTATTGGCACTGATTTCAGGCTTGGTTTCGAATTATAAAAGTCATTCTTTATGGCTCTATGGTACCAAAAAAGCTGAAATTTAGGAATCGTGATAAGAATCATGGTTTAAATCGAAATCAGTCACGAAATCTGCAAAAAGTTGCATTTCTGCAAAATTCATCATTCCTATGGGCACTTCTTTCCGACTTGGGTTCGAATTTTAAAAGCTATTTTTTAGGGCTCTATGGTACCAAAAAAGCTGAAATTTTGGAATCGTGATAAGAATCCTGGTCTTAATCGATATCAATCAGAAAATCTGCAAAAAAGTAGCATTTCTGGAAAATTCATCATTCCTATGGGCACTGATTTCAGACCTTGGTTCGAACTTAAAAAGCCATTTTTTATGGCTCTATGGTACCTATTAGGCTGAAAATATGGAATCGTGATAAGAATCATGGTCCAAATCGAAATCGGTCATAAAATCTACAAAAAGGTGCATTTCTGGAAAATTCATCATTCCTATTGGCACTGATTTCAGGCTTGGTTTCGAATTATAAAAGTCATTCTTTATGGCTCTATGGTACCAAAAAAGCTGAAATTTAGGAATCGTGATAAGAATCATGGTTTAAATCGAAATCAGTCACGAAATCTGCAAAAAGTTGCATTTCTGCAAAATTCATCATTCCTATGGGCACTTCTTTCCGACTTGGGTTCGAATTTTAAAAGCTATTTTTTAGGGCTCTATGGTACCAAAAAAGCTGAAATTTTGGAATCGTGATAAGAATCCTGGTCTTAATCGATATCAATCAGAAAATCTGCAAAAAAGTAGCATTTCTGGAAAATTCATCATTCCTATGGGCACTGATTTCAGACTTGGGTTCGAATTTTAAAAGCCATTTTTTTGGCTCTATGCTACCAAAAAAGCTGAAATTTTGGAATCGTGATAAGAATCCTGGTTTTAATCGATATAATTCACAAAATTTCCAAAAAGTTCCATTATTATGAAAAACATAATTCCTATAAGCATAACTTTCAGACTTGGGTTCGAATTTTAAAACCCACTTTTTATGGCTCTATGCTTCCAAAAAAGGTGAATTTTTGGAATCATGATAAGAATCCTGGTTCAAATCGAAATCAGTCGCAAAATCTGCAAAAAGTTACATTTCTGGAAAATTCATCATTCCTATTTGCACTGATTTCAGACTTGGGTTCGAACTTAAAAAGCCATTTTTTATGTCTCTTTGTTACCTATTAGGCTGAAAATATGGAAAAGTGATAAGAATCATGGTCCAAATCGAAATCAGTAACAAAATCTGCAAAAAGTTGCATTTCTGCAAAATTCACCATTCCTATGGGCACTTCTTTCAGACATGGGTTCGAATTTTAAAAGCTATCTTTTAGGGCTCTATGGTACCAAAAAAGCTGAAAATTTGGAATCGTTATAAGGATCATGTTTCAAATCGAAATCAGTTACAAAATCTGCAAAAAGTTGCATTTCTGCAAAATTCATCATTCCTATGGGCACTTCTTTCAGACTTGGGTTTGAATTTTAAAAACTATTTTTTAGGGCTCTATGGTACCAAAAAAGCTGAAATTTTTGATTCGTGATAAGAATCATGTTTCAAATCGAAATCAGTCACAAAATCTGCAAAAAGTTACATTTTTATAAAAATCATAATTCCTATAAGCATAACTTTCAGACTTGGGTTCGAACTTAAAAAGTCATTCTTAATGGCTCTATGGTACCAAAAAAGCTGAAATTTTGGAATCGTGATAAGAATCATGGTTCAAATCGAAATCAGTTACAAAATCTGCAAAAAGTTACATTTCTGAAAAATTCATCATTCCTATTTGCACTGAATTCAGACTTGGGTTCGAACTTAAAAAGCCATTTTTTATGGCTCTATCGTACCTATAAGGCTGAAAATATGGAATCGTGATAAGAATCATGGTCCGAATCGAAATCAGTCATAAAATCTACAAAAAGGTGCATTTCTGGAAAATTCATCATTCCTATCGGCACTGATTTCAGACTTGGTTTCGAATTATAAAAGTCATTCTTTATGGCTCTATGGTACCAAAAAAGCTGAAATTTTTGATTCGTGATAAGAATCATGTTTCAAATCGAAATCAGTCTTAAAATCTGCAAAAAGTTGCATTTCTGCAAAATTCATCATTCCTATGGGCACTTCTTTCAGACATGGTCTCGAATTTTAAAAGCTATCTTTTAGGGCTCTTTGGTACCAAAAAAGCTGAAATTTTGGAATCGTTATAAGAATCATGTTTCAAATCGAAATCAGTTACAAAATCTGCAAAAAGTTGCATTTCTGCAAAATTCATCATTCCTATGGGCACTTCTTTCAGACTTGGGTTTGAATTTTAAAAACTATTTTTTAGGGCTCTATGGTACCAAAAAAGCTGAAATTTTTGATTCGTGATAAGAATCATGTTTCAAATCGAAATCAGTCACAAAATCAGCAAAAAGTTACATTTTTATAAAAATCATACTTCCTATAAGCATAACTTTCAGCCTTGGGTTCGAACTTAAAAAGTCATTCTTAATGGCTCTATGGAACCAAAAAAGCTGAAATTTTGGAATCGTGATAAGAATCATGGTTCAAATCGAAATCAGTTACAAAATCTGCAAAAAGTTGCATTTCTGCAAAATTCATCATTCCTATTGGCACTACTTTCAGACTTGGGTTCGAACATAAAAAGCCATTTTTTATGGCTCTATGCTACCAAAAATGATGATATTTTGGAATCGTGATAAGAATCATGGTCCAAATCGATATCAGTTACAAAATCCGCAAACGTTGCATTTTTATAAAAATCATAATTCCTATAAGCATAACTTTCAGACTTGGGTTCGAACTTAAAAAGTCATTCTTAATGGCTCTATGGTACCAAAAAAGCTGAAATTTTGGAATCGTGATAAGAATCATGGTTCAAATCGAAATCAGTTACAAAATCTGCAAAAAGTTGCATTTCTGCAAAATTCATCATTCCAATTTGCACTGAATTCAGACTTGGGTTCGAACTAAAAAAGCCATTTTTTATGGCTCTATCGTACCTATTAGGCTGAAAATATGGAATCGTGATAAGAATCATGGTCCGAATCGAAATCAGTCATAAAATCTACAAAAAGGTGCATTTCTGGAAAATTCATCATTCCTATTGGCACTGATTACAGACTTGGGTTCGAACATAAAAAGCCATTTTTTATGGCTCTATGCTACCAAAAATGATGATATTTTGGAATCGTGATAAGAATCATGGTCCAAATCGATATCAGTTACAAAATCTGCAAAAGTTGCATTTTTATAAAAATCATAATCCTTATGGGCACTACTTTCAGACATGGGTTCGAATTTAAAAAGCCATTTTTTAGTGGCTCTTTGGTTTCAAAATAGCTGAAATTTCGGAATCGTGATAAGAATCATGTTTCAAATCGAAATCAGTCACAAAATCTGCAAAAAGTTGCATTTCTGCAAAATTCATCATTCCTATGGGCACTTCTTTCAGACTTGGGTTCGAACTTAAAAAGCCTTTTTTTATGGCTCTATCGTACCTATTAGGCTGAAAATATGGAATCGTGATAAGAATCATGGTCCGAATCGAAATCAGTCATAAAATCTACAAAAAGGTGCATTTCTGGAAAATTCATCATTCCTATTGGCACTGATTACAGACTTGGGTTCGAACATAAAAAGCCATTTTTTATGGCTCTATGCTACCAAAAATGATGATATTTTGGAATCGTGATAAGAATCATGGTCCAAATCGATATCAGTTACAAAATCTGCAAAAGTTGCATTTTTATAAAAATCATAATCCTTATGGGCACTACTTTCAGACTTGGGTTCGAATTTAAAAAGCCATTTTTTAGTTGCTCTTTGGTTTCAAAATAGCTTAATTTCGGAATCGTGATAAGAATTTTTGTTCAAATCGAAATCAGTCACAAAATCCGCAAAAACTTGCATTTCTGGAAAATTCGTCATTCCTATCGGCACTGATTACAGACTTGGGTTCGAACATAAAAAGCCACTTTTTATGGCTCTATAGTACCTATTAGGCTGAAAATTCTTAATTGTGATAAGAATCATGGTACAAATCTATATCAGTTACAAAATCTTCAAAAAGTTGCATTTTTATAAAAATCATAATTCTTATTGCCACTTCTTTCAGATTTGGGTTCGAATTTAAATAGCCATTATTAATGGCTTTATGGTATCTATCAGGCTGAAATTATGGAATCGTTATAAGAATCATGGTCCAAATCGATATCAGTTACAAAATTTGCAAAAGTTGCATTTTTATAAAAATCATAATTCCTATAAGCATAACTTTCAGACTTGGGTTCGAACTTAAAAAGTCATTCTTTATGGTTCTATGGTACGAAAAAAGCTGAAATTTTGGAATCGTGATAATAATCATTGTGAAAATCGATATCAATCACAAAATCTCCAAAATGTTGCATTTGTATAAAAATCATAATTCCTATGGGCACTACTTTCGGACTTGGGTTCGGATTTTAAAAGTCATTTTTTATGGCTCTATGGTACCAAAAAAGCTGAAATTTTGGAATCGTGATAAGAATCATGGTTCAATCGAAATCAGATACAAAATCTGCAAAAAGTTACATTTCTGAAAAATTCATCATTCCTATTTGCACTGATTTCAGACTTGGGTTCGAACTTAAAAAGCCATTTTTTATGGCTCTATCGTACCTATTAGGCTGAAAATATGGAATCCTGATAAGAATCATGGTCCAAATCGAAATCAGTCATAAAATCTACAAATAGGTGCATTTCTGGAAAATTCATCATTCCTATTGGCACTGATTTCAGACTTGGTTTCGAATTATAAAAGTCATTCTTTATGGCTCTATGGTACCAAAAAAGCTGAAATTTTTGATTCGTGATAAGAATCATGTTTCAAATCGAAATCAGTCACAAAATCTGCAAAAAGTTACATTTTTATGAAAATCATAATTCCTATAAGCATAACTTTCAGACTTGGGTTCGAACTTAAAAAGTCATTCTTAATGGCTCTATGGTACCAAAAAAGCTGAAATTTTGGAATCGTGATAAGAATCATGGTTCAATTGAAATCAGTTACAAAATCTGCAAAAAGTTACATTTCTGAAAAATTCATCATTCCTATTTGCACTGATTTCAGACTTGGGTTCGAACTTAAAAAGCCATTTTTTATGGCTCTATCGTACCTATTAGGCTGAAAATATGGAATCGTGATAAGAATCATGGTCCGAATCGAAATCAGTCATAAAATCTACAAAAAGGTGCATTTCTGGAAAATTCATCATTCCTATTGGCACTGATTACAGACTTGGGTTCGAACATAAAAAGTCATTTTTTATGGCTCTATGCTACCAAAAATGATGATATTTTGGAATCGTGATAAGAATCATGGTCCAAATCGATATCAGTTACAAAATCTGCAAAAGTTGCATTTTTATAAAAATCATAATCCTTATGGGCACTACTTTCAGACTTGGGTTCGAATTTAAAAAGCCATTTTTTAGTGGCTCTTTGGTTTCAAAATAGCTGAAATTTCGGAATCGTGATAAGAATTATTGTTCAAATCGAAATCAGTCACAAAATCCGCAAAAACTTGCATTTCTGGAAAATTCGTCATTCCTATCGGCACTGATTACAGACTTGGGTTCGAACATAAAAAGCCACTTTTTATGGCTCTATAGTACCTATTAGGCTGAAAATTCTTAATTGTGATAAGAATCATGGTACAAATCCATATCAGTTACAAAATCTCCAAAAAGTTGCATTTTTATAAAAATCATAATTCTTATTGCCACTTCTTTCAGATTTGGGTTCGAATTTAAATAGCCATTATTAATGGCTTTATGGTATCTATCAGGCTGAAATAATGGAATCGTTATAAGAATCCTGGTTCAAATCGAAATAAGTCACAAAATCTGCAAAAAGTTGCATTTCTAAAGTCATCATTCCTATTTGCACTGATTTTAGACTTGGGTTCGAACTTAAAAAGCCATTTTTTATGGCTCTATCGTACCTATTAGGCTGAAAATATGGAATCCTGATACGAATCATGGTCCGAATTGAAATCAGTCATAAAATCTACAAAAAGGTGCATTTCTGGAAAATTCATCATTCCTATTGGCACTGATTTCAGACTTGGTTTCGAATTATAAAAGTCATTCTTTATGGCTCTATGGTACCAAAAAAGCTGAAATTTTGGAATCGTTATAAGAATCATGTTTCAAATCGAAATCAGTTACAAAATCTGCAAAAAGTTGCATTTCTGCAAAATTCATCATTCCTATGGGCAATTCTTTCAGACATAGGTTCGAATTTTAAAAGCTATCTTTTAGGGCTCTATGGTACCAAAAAAGCTGAAATTTTGGAATCGATATAAGAATCATGTTTCAAATCGAAATCAGTTACAAAATCTGCAAAAAGTTGCATTTCTGCAAAATTCATCATTCCTATGGGCACTTCTTTCAGACTTGGGTTTGAATTTTAAAAACTATTTTTTAGGGCTCTATGGTACCAAAAAAGCTGAAATTTTTGATTCGTGATAAGAATCATGTTTCAAATCGAAATCAGTCACAAAATCTGCAAAAAGTTACATTTTTATGAAAATCATAATTCCTATAAGCATAACTTTCAGACTTGGGTTCGAATTTTAAAAGCCATTTTTAATGGCTTTATTGTTCCAAAAAAGCTGAAATTTTGGAATCGTGATAAGAATCATGGTTCAAATCGAAATCAATTACAAAATCTGCAAAAAGTTGCATTTCTGCAAAATTCATCCTTCCTATTGGCACTACTTTCAGACTTGGGTTCGAACATAAAAAGCCATTTCTTTTGGCTCTATGCTACCAAAAATGATGATATTTTGGAATCGTGATAAGAATCATGGTCCAAATCGATATCAGTTACAAAATCTGCAAAAGTTGCATTTTTATAAAAATCATAATCCTTATGGGCACTACTTTCAGACTTGGGTTCGAATTTAAAAAGCCATTTTTTAGTGGCTCTTTGGTTTCAAAATAGCTGAAATTTCGGAATCGTGATAAGAATCATGTTTCAAATAGAAATCAGTCACAAAATCTGCAAAAAGTTGCATTTCTACAATATACATCATTCCTATGGGCAATTCTTTCAGACATGGGTTCGAATTTTAAAAGCTATCTTTTAGGGCTCTTAGGTACCAAAAAAGCTGAAATTTTGGAATCGTTATAAGAATCATGTTTCAAATAGAAATCAGTTACAAAATCTGCAAAAAGTTGCATTTCTGCAAAATTCATCATTCCTATGGGCACTACTTTCAGACTTGGGTTTGAATTTTAAAAACTATTTTTTAGGGCTCTATGGTACCAAAAAAGCTGAAATTTTTGATTCGTGATAGAATCATGTTTCAAATCGAAATCATTCACAAAATCTGCAAAAAGTTATATTTTTATAAAAATCATAATTCCTATAAGCATAACTTTCAGACTTGGGTTCGAACTTAAAAAGTCATTCTTAATGGCTCTATGGTACCAAAAATGATGATATTTTGGAATCGTGATAAGAATCATGATCCAAATCGATATCAGTTACAAAATCCGCAAAAGTTGCATTTTTATATAAATCATAATTCCTATAAGCATAACTTTCAGACTTGGGTTCGAACTTAAAAAGTCATTCTTAATGGCTCTATGGTACCAAAAAAGCTGAAATTTTGGAATCGTGATAAGAATCATGGTTCAAATCGAAATCAGTTACAAAATCTGCAAAAAGTTGCATTTCTGCAAAATTCATCATTCCTATTTGCACTGATTTCAGACTTGGGTTCGAACTTAAAAAGCCATTTTTTATGGCACTATCGTACCTATTAGGCTGAAAATATGGAATCGTGATAAGAATCATGGTCCGAATCGAAATCAGTCATAAAATCTACAAAAAGGTGCATTTCTGGAAAATTCATCATTCCTATTGGCACTGATTACAGACTTGGGTTCGAACATAAAAAGCCATTATTTATGGCTCTATGCTACCAAAAATGATGATATTTTGGAATCATGATAAGAATCATGGTCCAAATCGATATCAGTTACAAAATCTGCAAAAGTTGCATTTTTATAAAAATCATAATCCTTATGGGCACTACTTTCAGACTTGGGTTCGAATTTAAAAAGCCATTTTTAAGTGGCTCTTTGGTTTCAAAATAGCTGAAATTTCGGAATCGTGATAAGAATTATTGTTCAAATCGAAATCAGTCACAAAATCATAATTCTTATAGCCACTTCTTTCAGATTTGGGTTCGAATTTAAATAGCCATTATTAATGGCTTTATGGTATCTATCAGGCTGAAATTATGGAATCGTTATAAGAATCATGGTCCAAATCGATATCAGTTACAAAATCTGCAAAATTTGCATTTTTATAAAAATCATAATTCCTATAAGCATAACTTTCAGAATTGGTTTCGAACTTAAAAAGTCATTCTTTATGGCTCTATGGTACGAAAAAAGCTGAAATTTTGGAATCGTGATAATAATCATTGTGAAAATCGATATCAATCACAAAATCTCCAAAATGTTGCATTTGTATAAAAATCATAATTCCTATGGGCACTTCTTTCGGACTTTGGTTCGGATTTTAAAAGTCATTTTTTATGGCTCTATGGTACCAAAAAAGCTGAAATTTTGGAATCGTGATAAGAATCATGGTTCAATCGTAATCAGTTACAAAATCTGCAAAAAATTGCATTTCTGCAAAATTCATCATTCCTATAGGCACCACTTTCAGACTTGGGTTCGAATTTTAAAAACCATTTTTTATGGCTCGATGGTACCAAAAAAGCTGAAATTTTGGAATCGTGATTATAATCATGGTTCAATCGAAATCAGTTACAAAATCTGCAAAAAGTTGCATTTCTGCAAAATTCATCATTGCTATGGGCACTTTTTTCAGACTTGGGTTCGAACTTAAAAAGCCATTTTTTATGGCTCTATGGTACCTATTCGGCTGAAATTTTAGAATCGTGATAAGAATCATAGTACAAATCAAAATCAGTCATTTTCACAAGCTGCATTTCTAGAAAATTCATCTTTCCTATGGGCACTGATTTCAGACTTGGGTTCGAACTTAAAAAGCCATTTTTTATGGCTCTATGGTACCTATTCAACTGAAATTTTAGAATCGTGATAAGAATCATGGTACAAATCGAAATCAGTCATATTCACAAGCTGCATTTCTAGAAAATTCATCTTTCCTATGGGCACTGATTTCAGACCTGGGTTCGAACTTAAAAAGCCATTTTTTATGGCTCTATGGTACCAAAAAGCTGAAATTTTGGAATCGTGATAATAATCATGTTTCAAATCGAAATCAGTTACAAAATCTGCAAAAAGTTGCATTTCTGCAAAATTCATCATTCCTATTGGCACTACTTTCTGACTTGGGTTCGAATTTAAAAAGCCATTTGTAATGGCTCTATGCTACCAAAAAAGCTGAAATTTTGGAATCGTGATAAAAATCCTGGTTAAAATCGATATTAATCAGATAATCTGCAAAAAGTAGCATTTCTGGAAAATTCATCATTCCTATAGGCACTGATTTCAGACTTGGGTTCGTTATTAAAAAGTAATTTTTTAATGGCTCTATGGTACCAAAATTGATGAAATTTTGGAATCGTGATAAAAATCATAGTTTAAATCGATAAATTTCACAAAATTTCCCAAAAGTTCCAATTTTATAAAAATCATAATTCTTATGGGCACTACTTTCAGACTTGGGTTCGAATTTTAAAAGCCATTTTTTATGGCTTTATGGTTCCAAAATAGCTGAAATTTTGGAATCGTGATAATAATCATAGTTCAAATCGAAATCAGTCACAAAATCTGCAAGAAGTAGCATTTCTGGAAAATTCATCATTCCTATGGGAATTGATTTCAGACTTGGGTTCGAAATTAAAAGCCATTTTTTATGGCTCTATGGTACCAAAAAAGCTGAAATTTTGGAATCGTGAAAAGAATCATGTTCCAAATCGAAATCAGTCACAAAATCTGCAAAAAGTTGCATTTCTGCAAAATTCATCATTCCTATGGGCACTTCTTTCAGACTTGGGTTCGAATTTTAAAAGCTATTTTTTGTGGCTCTATGGTACCAAAAAAGCTGAAATTTTGGAATCGTGATAAGAATCGTGATAATAATCATGGTTCAATCGAAATCAGTTACAAAATCTGCAAAAAGTTGCATTATGCAAAATTCATCATTGCTATGGGCACTTTTTTAAGACTTGGGTTCGAACTTAAAAAGCCATTTTTTATGGCTCTATGGTACCTATTCGGCTGAATTTTTTTAATCGTGATAAGAATCATGGTTCCAATCGAAATCAGTCACATTCACAAGATGCATTTCTAGAAAATTCATCTTTCGTATTGGCACTGATTTCAGACTTGGGTTCGAACTTAAGCCATTTTTTATGGCTCTATGATACATATAAGGATGAAAAATCGGAATCGTGATAAGAATCATGGTTCAAATCGAAATCCTTCACAAAATCTGCAAAAAATCGCATTTCTGGAAAATTCATCATTCCTATAGGCACTTCTTTCGGACTTTGGTTCGGATTTTAAAAGTCATTTTTTATGGCTCTATGGTACCAAAAAAGCTGAAATTTTGGAATCGTGATAAGAATCATGGTTCAATCGTAATCAGTTACAAAATCTGCAAAAAATTGCATTTCTGCAAAATTCATCATTCCTATAGGCACCACTTTCAGACTTGGGTTCGAATTTTAAAAACCCATTTTTTATGGCTCGATGGTACCAAAAAAGCTGAAATTTTGGAATCGTGATTATAATCATGGTTCAATCGAAATCAGTTACAAAATCTGCAAAAAGTTGCATTTCTGCAAAATTCATCATTGCTATGGGCACTTTTTTCAGACTTGGGTTCGAACTTAAAAAGCCATTTTTTATGGCTCTATGGTACCTATTCGGCTGAAATTTTAGAATCGTGATAAGAATCATAGTACAAATCAAAATCAGTCATTTTCACAAGCTGCATTTCTAGAAAATTCATCTTTCCTATGGGCACTGATTTCAGACTTGGGTTCGAACTTAAAAAGCCATTTTTTATGGCTCTATGGTACCTATTCAACTGAAATTTTAGAATCGTGATAAGAATCATGGTACAAATCGAAATCAGTCATATTCACAAGCTGCATTTCTAGAAAATTCATCTTTCCTATGGGCACTGATTTCAGACCTGGGTTCGAACTTAAAAAGCCATTTTTTATGGCTCTATGGTACCAAAAAGCTGAAATTTTGGAATCGTGATAATAATCATGTTTCAAATCGAAATCAGTTACAAAATCTGCAAAAAGTTGCATTTCTGCAAAATTCATCATTCCTATTGGCACTACTTTCTGACTTGGGTTCGAATTTAAAAAGCCATTTGTAATGGCTCTATGCTACCAAAAAAGCTGAAATTTTGGAATCGTGATAAAAATCCTGGTTAAAATCGATATTAATCAGATAATCTGCAAAAAGTAGCATTTCTGGAAAATTCATCATTCCTATAGGCACTGATTTCAGACTTGGGTTCGTTATTAAAAAGTAATTTTTTAATGGCTCTATGGTACCAAAATTGATGAAATTTTGGAATCGTGATAAAAATCATAGTTTAAATCGATAAATTTCACAAAATTTCCCAAAAGTTCCAATTTTATAAAAATCATAATTCTTATGGGCACTACTTTCAGACTTGGGTTCGAATTTTAAAAGCCATTTTTTATGGCTTTATGGTTCCAAAATAGCTGAAATTTTGGAATCGTGATAATAATCATAGTTCAAATCGAAATCAGTCACAAAATCTGCAAGAAGTAGCATTTCTGGAAAATTCATCATTCCTATGGGAATTGATTTCAGACTTGGGTTCGAAATTAAAAGCCATTTTTTATGGCTCTATGGTACCAAAAAAGCTGAAATTTTGGAATCGTGAAAAGAATCATGTTCCAAATCGAAATCAGTCACAAAATCTGCAAAAAGTTGCATTTCTGCAAAATTCATCATTCCTATGGGCACTTCTTTCAGACTTGGGTTCGAATTTTAAAAGCTATTTTTTGTGGCTCTATGGTACCAAAAAAGCTGAAATTTTGGAATCGTGATAAGAATCGTGATAATAATCATGGTTCAATCGAAATCAGTTACAAAATCTGCAAAAAGTTGCATTATGCAAAATTCATCATTGCTATGGGCACTTTTTTAAGACTTGGGTTCGAACTTAAAAAGCCATTTTTTATGGCTCTATGGTACCTATTCGGCTGAATTTTTTTAATCGTGATAAGAATCATGGTTCCAATCGAAATCAGTCACATTCACAAGATGCATTTCTAGAAAATTCATCTTTCGTATTGGCACTGATTTCAGACTTGGGTTCGAACTTAAGCCATTTTTTATGGCTCTATGATACATATAAGGATGAAAAATCGGAATCGTGATAAGAATCATGGTTCAAATCGAAATCCTTCACAAAATCTGCAAAAAATCGCATTTCTGGAAAATTCATCATTCCTATAGGCACTAATTTCAGACTTGGGTTCGAAATTAAAAAGCCATTTTTTATGGCTCTATGGTACCAAAAAAGGTAAAATTTTGGAATCGTGAGAAGAATTATGTTCCAAATCGATATAAGTCAAAAAATCTGCAAAATGATACAGATCTGTTAAAGTCATCAGACTTGGGTTCTAATTTAAAAGTCATATTTTCTGGTTCTATTGTACCTATCAGGCTGAAATTTTGAAATCGTTATAAGAATCATGGTCCAAATCGAAATCACTCACAAAATCTGTAAAAAGTTGCAAACCAGGAAAATTCTTCTTTCCTATGGGCACTGATTTCAGATTTGGTTTCGAACTTAAAAAGTCATCCTTTATGGCTCTATGGTACCAAAAAAGCTGAAATTTTGGAATCGTGATAAGAATTATGGTTCAAATCGATATCAGCCACAAAATCCCTAAAGAGTTGCATTTTATAAAAATCATAATTCTTATGGGCACTACTTTCAGACTTGGGTTCGAACTTAAAAAGACATTTTTTATGGCTCTATGGTACCTATAAGGCTGAAATTTTGGAATCGGGATAAGAATCATGGTTCAAATCGAAATCAGTTACAAAATCTGCAAAAAGTTGCATTTATATAAAAATCATTATTCCTATGGGCATAACTTTCTGACTTGGGTTCGAATTTAAAAAGCCATTTTTAATGGCTCTATGCTACCAAAAAAGCTGAAATTTTGGAATCGTGATAAAAATCCTGGTTAAAATCGATATTAATCAGAAAATCTGCAAAAAGTAGCATTTCTGGAAAATTCATCATTCCTATAGGCACTGATTTCAGACTTGGGTTCGTTATTAAAAAGTAATTTTTTAATGGCTCTATGGTACCAAAATTGATGAAATTTTGGAATCGTGATAAAAATCATAGTTTAAATCGATAAATTTCACAAAATTTCCCAAAAGTTCCAATTTTATAAAAATCATAATTCTTATGGGCACTACTTTCAGACTTGGGTTCGAATTTTAAAAGCCATTTTTTATGGCTTTATGGTTCCAAAATAGCTGAAATTTTGGAATCGTGATAATAATCATAGTTCAAATCGAAATCAGTCACAAAATCTGCAAGAAGTAGCATTTCTGGAAAATTCATCATTCCTATGGGAATTGATTTCAGACTTGGGTTCGAAATTAAAAGCCATTTTTTATGGCTCTATGGTACCAAAAAAGCTGAAATTTTGGAATCGTGAAAAGAATCATGTTCCAAATCGAAATCAGTCACAAAATCTGCAAAAAGTTGCATTTCTGCAAAATTCATCATTCCTATGGGCACTTCTTTCAGACTTGGGTTCGAATTTTAAAAGCTATTTTTTGTGGCTCTATGGTACCAAAAAAGCTGAAATTTTGGAATCGTGATAAGAATCATGGTTCAAATCGAAATCAGTTACAAAATCTGCAGAAAGTTGCATTTCTGCAAAATTCATCCTTCCTATTGGCACTACTTTCAGACTTGGGTTCGAATTTTAAAAGCCATTTTTTATGGCTTTATGGTTCCAAAAAATATGAAATTTTGGAATCGTGAGAACAATCATGTTCCAAATCGATATAAGTCAAAAAATCTGCAAAATGATACATATCTGTTAAAGTCATCAGACTTGGGTTCGAACTTTAAAAGTCATTTTTAATGGCTCTATTGTTCCAAAAAAGCTGAAATTTTGGAATCGTGATAAGAATCATGTTCTACATTGAAATCATTCACAAAATCTGCATAAAGTTTCATTTCTGGAAAATTCCTCATTTTTATGGACACTGATTTCAGACATGTGTTCGAATTTTAAAAACCATTTTTTATGGCTCGATGGTACCAAAAAAGCTGAAATTTTGGAATCGTGATAATAATCATGGTTCAATCGAAATCAGTTACAAAATCTGCAAAAAGTTGCATTATGCAAAATTCATCATTGCTATGGGCACTTTTTTAAGACTTGCGTTCGAACTTAAAAAGCCATTTTTTATGGCTCTATGGTACCTATTCAGCTGAATTTTTTTAATCGTGATAAGAATCATGGTACCAATCGAAATCAGTCACATTCACAAGATGCATTTCTAGAAAATTCATCTTTCGTATGGGCACTGATTTCAGACTTGGGTTCGAACTTAAGCCATTTTTTATGGCTCTATGATACATATAAGGATGAAAAATCGGAATCGTGATAAGAATCATGGTTCAAATCGAAATCCTTCACAAAATCTGCAAAAAATCGCATTTCTGGAAAATTCATCATTCCTATAGGCACTAATTTCAGACTTGGGTTCGAAATTAAAAAGCCATTTTTTATGGCTCTATGGTACCAAAAAAGGTAAAATTTTGGAATCGTGAGAAGAATCATGTTCCAAATCGATATAAGTCAAAAAATCTGCAAAATGATACAGATCTGTTAAAGTCATCAGACTTGGGTTCTAATTTAAAAGTCATATTTTCTGGTTCTATTGTACCTATCAGGCTGAAATTTTGAAATCGTTATAAGAATCATGGTCCAAATCGAAATCACTCACAAAATCTGTAAAAAGTTGCAAACCAGGAAAATTCTTCTTTCCTATGGGCACCGATTTCAGATTTGGTTTCGAACTTAAAAAGTCATCCTTTATGGCTCTATGGTACCAAAAAAGCTGAAATTTTGTAATCGTGATAAGAATTATGGTTCAAATCGATATCAGCCACAAAATCTCTAAAGAGTTGCATTTTATAAAAATCATAATTCTTATGGGCACTACTTTCAGACTTGGGTTCGAACTTAAAAAGACATTTTTTATGGCTCTGCAATACGTTGCATTTCTGCAGAATTCATCATTCCTATGGGCACTACTTTCAGACTTGGGTTCGAATTTTAAAAATGTTTTTTATGGCTCTATGGTACCAAAAAAGCTGAAATTTTGAAATCATTATAAGATTCATGGTTCAAATCTAAATCAGTCACAAAATCTGCAAAAAGTTGCATTTCTGGAAAATTCATCATTACTATGGGCTTTACTTTCAGACTTGGGTTCGAATTTTAAAAATGTTTTTTATGGCTCTATGGTACCAAAAAAGCTGAAATATCGAATCGTGATAAGAATCATGTTCTACATTGAAATCAGTCACATAATCTGCATAAAGTTGCATTTCTGGAAAATTCCTCATTTTTATGGACACTGATTTCGATGTGTTCGAACTTAAGCAGCCATTTTTAATGGCTCTGCAATACGTTGCATTTCTGCAGAATTCATCATTCCTATGGGCACTACTTTCAGACTTGGGTTCGAATTTTAAAAGCCATTTTTTATTGCTCTATGGTTCCAAAATAGCTGAAATTTTGGAATCGTGATAAGAATCATGTTCTACATTGAAATCAGTAACAAAATCTGCATTAAGTTGCATTTCTGGAAAATTCCTCATTTTTATGGACACTGATTTCATACATGTGTTCGAACTTAAAGAGCCATTTTTAATGGCTCTGCAATATGTTGCATTTCTGCAAAATTCATCATTCCTATGGGCACTACTTTCAGACTTGGGTTCGAATTTTAAAAGCCATTTTTAATGGCTCTATTGTTCCAAAAAAGCTGAAATTTTGGAATCGTGATAAGAATCATGTTCTACATTGAAATCAGTTACAAAATCTGCAAAAAGTTGCATTTCTGCAAAATTCATCATTCCTATGGGCACTAATTTCAGACTTGGGTTCGAATTTTAAAAGCCATTTTTTATGGCTCTATGGTTCCAAAAAAGCTGAAATTTTGGAATCGTGATAAGAATCATGGTTAAATCGAAATCAGTTACAGAATCTGCAAAAAGTTGCATTTCTGCAAAATTCATCATTCCTATTGGCACTACTTTCTGACTTGGGTTCGAATTTAAAAAGCCATTTTTAATGGCTCTATGCTACCAAAAAAGCTGAAATTTTGGAATCGTGATAAGAATCATAGTTTAAATCGATATAATTCACAAAATTTCCAAAAAGTTCCATTTTTATGAAAAACATAATTCCTATAAGCATAACTTTCAGGCTTGGGTTCAAATTTAAAAACCCATTTTTTATGGCTCTATGCTTCCAAAAAATGTGAACTTTTGGAATCATGATAAGAATCCTGGTTCAAATCGAAATCAGTCCCAAAATCTGCAAAAAGTTGCATTTCTGGAAAATTCATCATTCCTATTTGCACTGATTTCAGACTTGGGTTCGAACTTAAAAAGCCATTTTTTAGGGCTCTATGGTACCTATTAGGCTGAAAATATGGAATCGTTATAAGAATCATGGTCCAAATCGAAATCAGTCATAAAATCTACAAAAAGGTGCATTTCTGGAAAATTCATCATTCCTATAGGCACTGATTTCAGACTTGGTTTCGAATTTTAAAAGTCATTCGTTATGGCTCTATGGTACCAAAAAAGCTGAAATTTAAAATTCGTGAAAAGCTTCATGGTTCAAATTGATATCAGTCATAAAATCTCCAAAAAAATGCATTTTTATAAAAATCATAATTCCTATGGGCATTACTTTCTGACTTGGGTTCGAATTTAAAAAGCCATTTTTAATGGCTCTATGGTACCTATTAGGATGAAAATATGGAATCGTGATAAGAATCATGGTCCAAATCGAAATCGGTCATAAAATCTACAAAAAGGTGCATTTCTGGAAAATTCATCATTCCTATAGGCACTGATTTCAGACTTGGGTTCGAACTTAAAAAATCATTCTTTATGGCTCTATGGTACAAAAAAAGCTGAAATTTTGGAATCGTTATAAGAATCCTGGATCAATTCGAAATCAGTCACAAAATCTGCAAAAAGTTGCATTTCTGGAAAATTCATCATTCCTATTTGCACTGATTTCAGACTTGGGTTCGAACCTAAAAAGCCATTTTTTATGGCTCTATGGTACCTATTAGGCTGAAAATATGGAATCGTGATAAGAATCATGGTCCAAATCGAAATCAGTCATAAAATCTACAAAAAGGTGCATTTCTGGAAAATTCATCATTGCTATGGGCACTTTTTTCAGACTTGGGTTCGAACTTAAAAAGCCATTTTTTATGGCTCTATGGTACCTATTCGGCTGAAATTTGAGAATCGTGATAAGAATCATAGTACAAATCGAAATCATTCATATTCACAAGCTGCATTTCTAGAAAATTCATCTTTCCTATGGGCACTGATTTCAGACTTGGGTTCGAACTTAAAAAGCCATTTTTTATGGCTCTATGGTACCTATTCAACTGAAATTTTAGAATCGTGATAAGAATCATGGTACAAATCGAAATCAGTCATATTCACAAGCTGCATTTCTAGAAAATTCATCTTTCCTATGGGCACTGATTTCAGACCTGGGTTCGAACTTAAAAAGCCATTTTTTATGGCTCTATGGTACCAAAAAGCTGAAATTTTGGAATCGTGATAATAATCATTTTTCAAATCGAAATCAGTTACAAAATCTGCAAAAAGTTGCATTTCTGCAAAATTCATCATTCCTATTGGCACTACTTTCTGACTTGGGTTCGAATTTAAAAAGCCATTTTTAATGGCTCTATGCTACCAAAAAAGCTGAAATTTTGGAATCGTGATAAGAATCATAGTTTAAATCGATATAATTCACAAAATTTCCAAAAAGTTCCATTTTTATGAAAAACATAATTCCTATAAGCATAACTTTCAGACTTGGGTTCGAATTTAAAAACCCATTTTTTATGGCTCTATGCTTCTAAAAAATGTGAACTTTTGGAATCATGATAAGAATCCTGGTTCAAATCGAAATCAGTCCCAAAATCTGCAAACAGTTGCATTTCTGGAAAATTCATCATTCCTATTTGCACTGATTTCAGACTTGGGTTCGAACTTAAAAAGCCATTTTTAGGGCTCTATGGTACCTATTAGGCTGAAAATATGGAATCGTGATAAGAATCATGGTCCAAATCGAAATCAGTCATAAAATCTACAAAAAGGTGCATTTCTGGAAAATTCATCATTCCTATAGGCACTGATTTCAGACTTGGTTTCGAATTTTAAAAGTCATTCGTTATGGCTCTATGGTACCAAAAAAGCTGAAATTTAAAATTCGTGAAAAGATTCATGGTTCAAATTGATATCAGTCATAAAATCTCCAAAAAAATGCATTTTTATAAAAATCATAATTCCTATGGGCATTACTTTCTGACTTGGGTTCGAATTTAAAAAGCCATTTTTAATGGCTCTATGGTACCTATTAGGATGAAAATATGGAATCGTGATAAGAATCATGGTCCAAATCGAAATCGGTCATAAAATCTACAAAAAGGTGCATTTCTGGAAAATTCATCATTCCTATAGGCACTGATTTCAGACTTGGGTTCGAACTTAAAAAATCATTCTTTATGGCTCTATGGTACCAAAAAAGCTGAAATTTTGGAATCGTTATAAGAATCCTGGATCAATTCGAAATCAGTCACAAAATCTGCAAAAAGTTGCATTTCTGGAAAATTCATCATTCCTATTTGCACTGATTTCAGACTTGGGTTCGAACCTAAAAAGCCATTTTTTATGGCTCTATGGTACCTATTAGGATGAAAATATGGAATCGTGATAAGAATCATGGTCCAAATCGAAATCGGTCATAAAATCTACAAAAAGGTGCATTTCTGGAAAATTCATCATTCCTATAGGCACTGATTTCAGACTTGGGTTCGAACTTAAAAAATCATTCTTTATGGCTCTATGGTACCAAAAAAGCTGAAATTTTGGAATCGTTATAAGAATCATGGTCCAAATCGAAATCAGTCATAAAATCTACAAAAAGGTGCATTTCTGGAAAATTCATCATTCCTATAGGCACTGATTTCAGACTTGGTTTCGAATTTTAAAAGTCATTCGTTATGGCTCTATGGTACCAAAAAAGCTGAAATTTAAAATTCGTGAAAAGCTTCATGGTTCAAATTGATATCAGTCATAAAATCTCCAAAAAAATGCATTTTTATAAAAATCATAATTCCTATGGGCATTACTTTCTGACTTGGGTTCGAATTTAAAAAGCCATTTTTAATGGCTCTATGGTACCTATTAGGATGAAAATATGGAATCGTGATAAGAATCATGGTCCAAATCGAAATCGGTCATAAAATCTACAAAAAGGTGCATTTCTGGAAAATTCATCATTCCTATAGGCACTGATTTCAGACTTGGGTTCGAACTTAAAAAATCATTCTTTATGGCTCTATGGTACCAAAAAAGCTGAAATTTTGGAATCGTTATAAGAATCCTGGATCAATTCGAAATCAGTCACAAAATCTGCAAAAAGTTGCATTTCTGGAAAATTCATCATTCCTATTTGCACTGATTTCAGACTTGGGTTCGAACCTAAAAAGCCATTTTTTATGGCTCTATGGTACCTATTAGGCTGAAAATATGGAATCGTGATAAGAATCATGGTCCAAATCGAAATCAGTCATAAAATCTACAAAAAGGTGCATTTCTGGAAAATTCATCATTCCTATAGGCACTGATTTCAGACTTGGTTTCGAATTTTAAAAGTCATTCGTTATGGCTCTATGGTACCAAAAAAGCTGAAATTTAAAATTCGTGAAAAGATTCATGGTTCAAATTGATATCAGTCATAAAATCTCCAAAAAAATGCATTTTTATAAAAATCATAATTCCTATGGGCATTACTTTCTGACTTGGGTTCGAATTTAAAAAGCCATTTTTAATGGCTCTATGGTACCTATTAGGATGAAAATATGGAATCGTGATAAGAATCATGGTCCAAATCGAAATCGGTCATAAAATCTACAAAAAGGTGCATTTCTGGAAAATTCATCATTCCTATAGGCACTGATTTCAGACTTGGGTTCGAACTTAAAAAATCATTTTTTATGGCTCTATGGTACAAAAAAGCTGAAATTTTGGAATCGTTATAAGAATCATGGTTCAAATAGATATCAGTCACAAAATCTTCAAAAAGTTGCATTTATATAAAAATCATTATTCCTATGGGCATAACTTTCTGACTTGGGTTCGAATTTAAAAAGCCATTTTTAATGGCTCTATGCTACCAAAAAAGCTGAAATTTTGGAATCGTGATAAGAATCATAGTTTAAATCGATATAATTCACAAAATTTCCAAAAAGTTCCATTTTTATGAAAAACATAATTCCTATAAGCATAACTTTCAGACTTGGGTTCGAATTTAAAAACCCATTTTTTATGGCTCTATGCTTCCAAAAAATGTGAACTTTTGGAATCATGATAAGAATCCTGGTTCAAATCGAAATCAGTCCCAAAATCTGCAAAAAGTTGCATTTCTGGAAAATTCATCATTGCTATGGGCACTTTTTTCAGACTTGGGTTCGAACTTAAAAAGCCATTTTTTATGGCTCTATGGTACCTATTCGGCTGAAATTTGAGAATCGTGATAAGAATCATAGTACAAATCGAAATCATTCATATTCACAAGCTGCATTTCTAGAAAATTCATCTTTCCTATGGGCACTGATTTCAGACTTGGGTTCGAACTTAAAAAGCCATTTTTTATGGCTCTATGGTACCTATTCAACTGAAATTTTAGAATCGTGATAAGAATCATGGTACAAATCGAAATCAGTCATATTCACAAGCTGCATTTCTAGAAAATTCATCTTTCCTATGGGCACTGATTTCAGACCTGGGTTCGAACTTAAAAAGCCATTTTTTATGGCTCTATGGTACCAAAAAGCTGAAATTTTGGAATCGTGATAATAATCATTTTTCAAATCGAAATCAGTTACAAAATCTGCAAAAAGTTGCATTTCTGCAAAATTCATCATTCCTATTGGCACTACTTTCTGACTTGGGTTCGAATTTAAAAAGCCATTTTTAATGGCTCTATGCTACCAAAAAAGCTGAAATTTTGGAATCGTGATAAGAATCATAGTTTAAATCGATATAATTCACAAAATTTCCAAAAAGTTCCATTTTTATGAAAAACATAATTCCTATAAGCATAACTTTCAGACTTGGGTTCGAATTTAAAAACCCATTTTTTATGGCTCTATGCTTCTAAAAAATGTGAACTTTTGGAATCATGATAAGAATCCTGGTTCAAATCGAAATCAGTCCCAAAATCTGCAAACAGTTGCATTTCTGGAAAATTCATCATTCCTATTTGCACTGATTTCAGACTTGGGTTCGAACTTAAAAAGCCATTTTTAGGGCTCTATGGTACCTATTAGGCTGAAAATATGGAATCGTGATAAGAATCATGGTCCAAATCGAAATCAGTCATAAAATCTACAAAAAGGTGCATTTCTGGAAAATTCATCATTCCTATAGGCACTGATTTCAGACTTGGTTTCGAATTTTAAAAGTCATTCGTTATGGCTCTATGGTACCAAAAAAGCTGAAATTTAAAATTCGTGAAAAGATTCATGGTTCAAATTGATATCAGTCATAAAATCTCCAAAAAAATGCATTTTTATAAAAATCATAATTCCTATGGGCATTACTTTCTGACTTGGGTTCGAATTTAAAAAGCCATTTTTAATGGCTCTATGGTACCTATTAGGATGAAAATATGGAATTGTGATAAGAATCATGGTCCAAATCGAAATCGGTCATAAAATCTACAAAAAGGTGCATTTCTGGAAAATTCATCATTCCTATAGGCACTGATTTCAGACTTGGGTTCGAACTTAAAAAATCATTCTTTATGGCTCTATGGTACCAAAAAAGCTGAAATTTTGGAATCGTTATAAGAATCCTGGATCAATTCGAAATCAGTCACAAAATCTGCAAAAAGTTGCATTTCTGGAAAATTCATCATTCCTATTTGCACTGATTTCAGACTTGGGTTCGAACCTAAAAAGCCATTTTTTATGGCTCTATGGTACCTATTAGGATGAAAATATGGAATCGTGATAAGAATCATGGTCCAAATCGAAATCGGTCATAAAATCTACAAAAAGGTGCATTTCTGGAAAATTCATCTTTCCTATAGGCACTGATTTCAGACTTGGGTTCGAACTTAAAAAATCATTCTTTATGGCTCTATGGTACCAAAAAAGCTGAAATTTTGGAATCGTTATAAGAATCATGGTCCAAATCGAAATCGGTCATAAAATCTACAAAAAGGTGCATTTCTGGAAAATTCATCATTCCTATAGGCACTGATTTCAGACTTGGTTTCGAATTTTAAAAGTCATTCGTTATGGCTCTATGGTACCAAAAAAGCTGAAATTTAAAATTCGTGAAAAGATTCATGGTTCAAATTGATATCAGTCATAAAATCTCCAAAAAAATGCATTTTTATAAAAATCATAATTCCTATGGGCATTACTTTCTGACTTGGGTTCGAATTTAAAAAGCCATTTTTAATGGCTCTATGGTACCTATTAGGATGAAAATATGGAATCGTGATAAGAATCATGGTCCAAATCGAAATCGGTCATAAAATCTAGAAAAAGGTGCATTTCTGGAAAATTCATCATTCCTATAGGCACTGATTTCAGACTTGGGTTCGAACTTAAAAAATCATTCTTTATGCCTCTATGGTACCAAAAAAGCTCAAATTTTGGAATCGTTATAAGAATCATGGTTCAAATAGATATCAGTCACAAAATCTCCAAAAAGTTGCATTTATATAAAAATCATTATTCCTATGGGCATAACTTTCTGACTTGGGTTCGAATTTAAAAAGCCATTTTTAATGGCTCTATGCTACCAAAAAAGCTGAAATTTTGGAATCGTGATAAGAATCATAGTTTAAATCGATATAATTCACAAAATTTCCAAAAAGTTCCATTTTTATGAAAAACATAATTCCTATAAGCATAACTTTCAGACTTGGGTTCGAATTTAAAAACCCATTTTTTATGGCTCTATGCTTCCAAAAAATGTGAACTTTTGGAATCATGATAAGAATCCTGGTTCAAATCGAAATAAGTCCCAAAATCTGCAAAAAGTTGCATTTCTGGAAAATTCATCATTCCTATTTGCACTGATTTCAGACTTGGGTTCGAACTTAAAAAAGCCATTTTTTAGGGCTCTATGGTACCTATTAGGCTGAAAATATGGAATCGTGATAAGAATCATGGTCCAAATCGAAATCAGTCATAAAATCTACAAAAAGGTGCATTTCTGGAAAATTCATCATTCCTATAGGCACTGATTTCAGACTTGGTTTCGAATTTTAAAAGTCATTCGTTATGGCTCTATGGTACCAAAAAAGCTGAAATTTAAAATTCGTGAAAAGATTCATGGTTCAAATTGATATCAGTCATAAAATCTCCAAAAAAATGCATTTTTATAAAAATTATAATTCCTATGGGCATTACTTTCTGACTTGGGTTCGAATTTAAAAAGCCATTTTTAATGGCTCTATGGTACCTATTAGGATGAAAATATGGAATCGTGATAAGAATCATGGTCCAAATCGAAATCGGTCATAAAATCTACAAAAAGGTGCATTTCTGGAAAATTCATCATTCCTATAGGCACTGATTTCAGACTTGGGTTCGAACTTAAAAATTCATTCTTTATGGCTCTATGGTACCAAAAAAGCTGAAATTTTGGAATCGTTATAAGAATCCTGGATCAATTCGAAATCAGTCACAAAATCTGCAAAAAGTTGCATTTCTGGAAAATTCATCATTCCTATTTGCACTGATTTCAGACTTGGGTTCGAACCTAAAAAGCCATTTTTTATGGCTCTATGGTACCTATTAGGCTGAAAATATGGAATCGTGATAAGAATCATGGTCCAAATCGAAATCAGTCATAAAATCTACAAAAAGGTGCATTTCTGGAAAATTCATCATTCCTATAGGCACTGATTTCAGACTTGGTTTCGAATTTTAAAAGTCATTCGTTATGGCTCTATGGTACCAAAAAAGCTGAAATTTAAAATTCGTGAAAAGATTCATGGTTCAAATTGATATCAGTCATAAAATCTCCAAAAAAATGCATTTTTATAAAAATCATAATTCCTATGGGCATTACTTTCTGACTTGGGTTCGAATTTAAAAAGCCATTTTTAATGGCTCTATGGTACCTATTAGGATGAAAATATGGAATCGTGATAAGAATCATGGTCCAAATCGAAATCGGTCATAAAATCTACAAAAAGGTGCATTTCTGGAAAATTCATCATTCCTATTTGCACTGATTTCAGACTTGGGTTCGAACCTAAAAAGCCATTTTTTATGGCTCTATGGTACCTATTAGGATGAAAATATGGAATCGTGATAAGAATCATGGTCCAAATCGAAATCGGTCATAAAATCTACAAAAAGGTGCATTTCTGGAAATTTCATCTTTCCTATAGGCACTGATTTCAGACTTGGGTTCGAACTTAAAAAATCATTCTTTATGCCTCTATGGTACCAAAAAAGCTGAAATTTTGGAATCGTTATAAGAATCATGGTTCAAATAGATATCAGTCACAAAATCTCCAAAAAGTTGCATTTATATAAAAATCATTATTCCTATGGGCATAACTTTCTGACTTGGATTCGAATTTAAAAAGCCATTTTTAATGGCTCTATGCTACCAAAAAAGCTGAAATTTTGGAATCGTGATAAAAATCCTGGTTAAAATCGATATTAATCAGAAAATCTGCAAAAAGTAGCATTTCTGGAAAATTCATCATTCCTATAGGCACTGATTTCAGACTTGGGTTCGTTATTAAAAAGTAATTTTTTAATGGCTCTATGGTACCAAAATTGATGAAATTTTGGAATCGTGATAAAAATCATAGTTTAAATCGATAAATTTCACAAAATTTCCCAAAAGTTCCAATTTTATAAAAATCATAATTCTTATGGGCACTACTTTCAGACTTGGGTTCGAATTTTAAAAGCCATTTTTTATGGCTTTATGGTTCCAAAATAGCTGAAATTTTGGAATCGTGATAATAATCATAGTTCAAATCGAAATCAGTCACAAAATCTGCAAGAAGTAGCATTTCTGGAAAATTCATCATTCCTATGGGAATTGATTTCAGACTTGGGTTCGAAATTAAAAGCCATTTTTTATGGCTCTATGGTACCAAAAAAGCTGAAATTTTGGAATCGTGAAAAGATTCATGTTCCAAATCGAAATCAGTCACAAAATCTGCAAAAAGTTGCATTTCTGCAAAATTCATCATTCCTATGGGCACTTCTTTCAGACTTGGGTTCGAATTTTAAAAGCTATTTTTTGTGGCTCTATGGTACCAAAAAAGCTGAAATTTTGGAATCGTGATAAGAATCATGGTTCAAATCGAAATCAGTTACAAAATCTGCAGAAAGTTGCATTTCTGCAAAATTCATCCTTCCTATTGGCACTACTTTCAGACTTGGGTTCGAATTTTAAAAGCCATTTTTTATGGCTTTATGGTTCCAAAAAATATGAAATTTTGGAATCGTGAGAACAATCATGTTCCAAATCGATATCTAATCGATATCTAATCGATATCTAATCGATATCAAAAAATCTGCAAAATGATACATATCTGTTAAAGTCATCAGACTTGGGTTCGAACTTTAAAAGTCATTTTTAATGGCTCTATTGTTCCAAAAAAGCTGAAATTTTGGAATCGTGATAAGAATCATGTTCTACATTGAAATCATTCACAAAATCTGCATAAAGTGTCATTTCTGGAAAATTCCTCATTTTTATGGACACTGATTTCAGACATGTGTTCGAACTTAAAAATCCATTTTTAATGGCTCTGCAATACGTTGCATTTCTGCAGAATTCATCATTCCTATGTGCACTACTTTCAGACTTGGGTTCGAATTTTAAAAACCATTTTTTATGGCTCGATGGTACCAAAAAAGCTGAAATTTTGGAATCGTGATAATAATCATGGTTCAATCGAAATCAGTTACAAAATCTGCAAAAAGTTGCATTATGCAAAATTCATCATTGCTATGGGCACTTTTTTAAGACTTGGGTTCGAACTTAAAAAGCCATTTTTTATGGCTCTATGGTACCTATTCGGCTGAATTTTTTTAATCGTGATAAGAATCATGGTACCAATCGAAATCAGTCACATTCACAAGATGCATTTCTAGAAAATTCATCTTTCGTATGGGCACTGATTTCAGACTTGGGTTCGAACTTAAGCCATTTTTTATGGCTCTATGATACATATAAGGATGAAAAATCGGAATCGTGATAAGAATCATGGTTCAAATCGAAATCCTTCACAAAATCTGCAAAAAATCGCATTTCTGGAAAATTCATCATTCCTATAGGCACTAATTTCAGACTTGGGTTCGAAATTAAAAAGCCATTTTTTATGGCTCTATGGTACCAAAAAAGGTAAAATTTTGGAATCGTGAGAAGAATCATGTTCCAAATCGATATAAGTCAAAAAATCTGCAAAATGATACAGATCTGTTAAAGTCATCAGACTTGGGTTCTAATTTAAAAGTCATATTTTCTGGTTCTATTGTACCTATCAGGCTGAAATTTTGAAATCGTTATAAGAATCATGGTCCAAATCGAAATCACTCACAAAATCTGTAAAAAGTTGCAAACCAGGAAAATTCTTCTTTCCTATGGGCACCGATTTCAGATTTGGTTTCGAACTTAAAAAGTCATCCTTGATGGCTCTATGGTACCAAAAAAGCTGAAATTTTGGAATCGTGATAAGAATTATGGTTCAAATCAATATCAGCCACAAAATCCCTAAAGAGTTGCATTTTATAAAAATCATAATTCTTATGGGCACTACTTTCAGACTTGGGTTCGAACTTAAAAAGACATTTTTTATGGCTCTATGGTACCTATAAGGCTGAAATTTTGGAATCGGGATAAGAATCATTGTTCAAATCGAAATCAGTTACAAAATCTGCAAAAAGTTGCATTTCTGCAAAATTCATCATTCCTATGGGCACTACTTTCAGACTTGGGTTCGAATTTTAAGTCATTTTTTTATGGCTCTATGCTACCAAAAAACCTGAAATTTTGAAATCATTATAAGATTCATGGTTCAAATCTAAATCAGTCACAAAATCTGCAAAAAGTTGCATTTCTGGAAAATTCATCATTACTATGGGCTTTACTTTCAGACTTGGGTTCGAATTTTAAAAATTTTTTTTATGGCTCTATGGTACCAAAAAAGCTGAAATATCGAATCGTGATAAGAATCATGTTCTACATTGAAATCAGTCACATAATCTGCATAAAGTTGCATTTCTGGAAAATTCCTCATTTTTATGGACACTGATTTCGATGTGTTCGAACTTAAGCAGCCATTTTTAATGGCTCTGCAATATGTTGCATTTCTGCAGAATTCATCATTCCTATGGGCACTACTTTCAGACTTGGGTTCGAATTTTAAAAGCCATTTTTTATGGCTCTATGGTTCCAAAATAGCTGAAATTTTGGAATCGTGATAAGAATCATGTTCTACATTGAAATCAGTAACAAAATCTGCATTAAGTTGCATTTCTGGAAAATTCCTCATTTTTATGGACACTGATTTCAGACATGTGTTCGAACTTAAAAAGCCATTTTTAATGGCTCTGCAATATGTTGCATTTCTGCAAAATTCATCATTCCTATGGGCACTACTTTCAGACTTGGGTTCGAATTTTAAAAGCCATTTTTAATGGCTCTATTGTTCCAAAAAAGCTGAAATTTTGGAATCGTGATAAGAATCATGTTCTACATTGAAATCAGTTACAAAATCTGCAAAAAGTTGCATTTCTGCAAAATTCATCATTCCTATGGGCACTACTTTCAGACTTGGGTTCGAATTTTAAAAGCCATTTTTTATGGCTCTATGGTTCCAAAATAGCTGAAATTTTGGAATCGTGATAAGAATCATGTTCTACATTGAAATCAGTAACAAAATCTGCATTAAGTTGCATTTCTGGAAAATTCCTCATTTTTATGGACACTGATTTCAGACATGTGTTCGAACTTAAAAAGCCATTTTTAATGGCTCTGCAATATGTTGCATTTCTGCAAAATTCATCATTCCTATGGGCACTACTTTCAGACTTGGGTTCGAATTTTAAAAGCCATTTTTAATGGCTCTATTGTTCCAAAAAAGCTGAAATTTTGGAATCGTGATAAGAATCATGTTCTACATTGAAATCAGTTACAAAATCTGCAAAAAGTTGCATTTCTGCAAAATTCATCATTCCTATGGGCACTACTTTCAGACTTGGGTTCGAATTTTAAAAGCCATTTTTTATGGCTCTATTGTTCCAAAAAAGCTGAAATTTTGGAATCGTGATAAGAATCATGGTTAAATCGAAATCAGTTATAAAATCTGCAAAAAGTTGCATTTCTGCAAAATTCATCATTCCTATTGGCACTACTTTCAGACTTGGGTTCGAATTTTAAAAGCCATTTTTTAGTGGCTCTTTGGTTTCAAAATAGCTGAAATTTCGGAATCGTGATAAGAATTATTGTTCAAATCGAAATCAGTCACAAAATCATAATTCTTATTGCCACTTCTTTCAGATTTGGGTTCGAATTTAAATAGCCATTATTTATGGCTTTATGGTATCTATCAGGCTGAAATTATGGAATCGTTATAAGAATCATGGTCCAAATCGATATCAGTTACAAAATCTGCAAAATTTGCATTTTTATAAAAATCATAATTCCTATAAGCATAACTTTCAGAATTGGGTTCGAACTTAAAAAGTCATTCTTTATGGCTCTATGGTACGAAAAAAGCTGAAATTTTGGAATCGTGATAATAATCATTGTGAAAATCGATATCAATCACAAAATCTCCAAAATGTTGCATTTGTATAAAAATCATAATTCCTATGGGCACTTCTTTCGGACTTTGGTTCGGATTTTAAAAGTCATTTTTTATGGCTCTATGGTACCAAAAAAGCTGAAATTTTGGAATCGTGATAAGAATCATGGTTCAATCGAAATCAGTTACAAAATCTGCAAAAAATTGCATTTCTGCAAAATTCATCATTCCTATGGGCACCACTTTCAGACTTGGGTTCGAATTTTAAAAACCATTTTTTATGGCTCGATGGTACCAAAAAAGCTGAAATTTTGGAATCGTGATTATAATCATGGTTCAATCGAAATCAGTTACAAAATCTGAAAAAAGTTGCATTTCTGCAAAATTCATCATTGCTATGGGCACTTTTTTCAGACTTGGGTTCGAACTTAAAAAGCCATTTTTTATGGCTCTATGGTACCTATTCGGCTGAAATTTTAGAATCGTGATAAGAATCATAGTACAAATCGAAATCAGTCATATTCACAAGCTGCATTTCTAGAAAATTCATCTTTCCTATGGGCACTGATTTCAGACTTGGGTTCGAACTTAAAAAGCCATTTTTTATGGCTCTATGGTACCTATTCAACTGAAATTTTAGAATCGTGATAAGAATCATGGTACAAATCGAAATCAGTCATATTCACAAGCTGCATTTCTAGAAAATTCATCTTTCCTATGGGCACTGATTTCAGACCTGGGTTCGAACTTAAAAAGCCATTTTTTATGGCTCTATGGTACCAAAAAGCTGAAATTTTGGAATTGTGATAATAATCATGTTTCAAATCGAAATCAGTTACAGAATCTGCAAAAAGTTGCATTTCTGCAAAATTCATCATTACTATTGGCACTACTTTCTGACTTGGGTTCGAATTTAAAAAGCCATTTTTAATGGCTCTATGCTACCAAAAAAGCTGAAATTTTGGAATCGTGATAAGAATCATAGTTTAAATCGATATAATTCACAAAATTTCCAAAAAGTTCCATTTTTATGAAAAACATAATTCCTATAAGCATAACTTTCAGACTTGGGTTCGAATTTAAAAACCCATTTTTTATGGCTCTATGCTTCCAAAAAATGTGAACTTTTGGAATCATGATAAGAATCCTGGTTCAAATCGAAATCAGTCCCAAAATCTGCAAAAAGTTGCATTTCTGGAAAATTCATCATTCCTATTTGCACTGATTTCAGACTTGGGTTCGAACTTAAAAAGCCATTTTTTAGGGCTCTATGGTACCTATTAGGCTGAAAATATGGAATCGTGATAAGAATCATGGTCCAAATCGAAATCAGTCATAAAATCTACAAAAAGGTGCATTTCTGGAAAATTCATCATTCCTATAGGCACTGATTTCAGACTTGGTTTCGAATTTTAAAAGTCATTCGTTATGGCTCTATGGTACCAAAAAAGCTGAAATTTAAAATTCGTGAAAAGCTTCATGGTTCAAATTGATATCAGTCATAAAATCTCCAAAAAAATGCATTTTTATAAAAATCATAATTCCTATGGGCATTACTTTCTGACTTGGGTTCGAATTTTAAAAGCCATTTTTAATGGCTCTATGGTACCTATTAGGATGAAAATATGGAATCGTGATAAGAATCATGGTCCAAATCGAAATCGGTCATAAAATCTACAAAAAGGTGCATTTCTGGAAAATTCATCATTCCTATAGGCACTGATTTCAGACTTGGGTTCGAACTTAAAAAATCATTCTTTATGGCTCTATGGTACCAAAAAAGCTGAAATTTTGGAATCGTTATAAGAATCCTGGATCAATTCGAAATCAGTCACAAAATCTGCAAAAAGTTGCATTTCTGGAAAATTCATCATTCCTATTTGCACTGATTTCAGACTTGGGTTCGAACCTAAAAAGCCATTTTTTATGGCTCTATGGTACCTATTAGGCTGAAAATATGGAATCGTGATAAGAATCATGGTCCAAATCGAAATCAGTCATAAAATCTACAAAAAGGTGAATTTCTGGAAAATTCATCATTCCTATAGGCACTGATTTCCGACTTGGGTTCGAACTTAAAAAATCATTCTTTATGGCTCTATGGTACCAAAAAAGCTGAAATTTTGGAATCGTTATAAGAATCATGGTTCAAATAGATATCAGTCACAAAATCTTCAAAAAGTTGCATTTATATAAAAATCATTATTCCTATGGGCATAACTTTCTGACTTGGGTTCGAATTTAAAAAGCCATTTTTAATGGCTCTATGCTACCAAAAAAGCTGAAATTTTGGAATCGTGATAAGAATCATAGTTTAAATCGATATAATTCACAAAATTTCCAAAAAGTTCCATTTTTATGAAAAACATAATTCCTATAAGCATAACTTTCAGACTTGGGTTCGAATTTAAAAACCCATTTTTTATGGCTCTATGCTTCCAAAAAATTTGAACTTTTGGAATCATGATAAGAATCCTGGTTCAAATCGAAATCAGTCCCAAAATCTGCAAAAAGTTGCATTTCTGGAAAATTCATCATTGCTATGGGCACTTTTTTCAGACTTGGGTTCGAACTTAAAAAGCCATTTTTTATGGCTCTATGGTACCTATTCGGCTGAAATTTTAGAATCGTGATAAGAATCATAGTACAAATCGAAATCAGTCATATTCACAAGCTGCATTTCTAGAAAATTCATCTTTCCTATGGGCACTGATTTCAGACATGGGTTCGAACTTAAAAAGCCATTTTTTATGGCTCTATGGTACCTATTCAACTGAAATTTTAGAATCGTGATAAGAATCATGGTACAAATCGAAATCAGTCATATTCACAAGCTGCATTTCTATAAAATTCATCTTTCCTATGGGCACTGATTTCAGACCTGGGTTCGAACTTAAAAAGCCATTTTTTATGGCTCTATGGTACCAAAAAGCTGAAATTTTGGAATCGTGATAATAATCATGTTTCAAATCGAAATCAGTTACAAAATCTGCAAAAAGTTGCATTTCTGCAAAATTCATCATTCCTATTGGCACTACTTTCTGACTTGGGTTCGAATTTAAAAAGCCATTTTTAATGGCTGTATGCTTCCAAAAAAGCTGAAATTTTGGAATCGTGATAAGAATCATAGTTTAAATCGATATAATTCACAAAATTTCCAAAAAGTTCCATTTTTATGAAAAACATAATTCCTATAAGCATAACTTTCAGACTTGGGTTCGAATTTAAAAACCCATTTTTTATGGCTCTATGCTTCTAAAAAATGTGAACTTTTGGAATCATGATAAGAATCCTGGTTCAAATCGAAATCAGTCCCAAAATCTGCAAACAGTTGCATTTCTGGAAAATTCATCATTCCTATTTGCACTGATTTCAGACTTGGGTTCGAACTTAAAAAGCCATTTTTTAGGGCTCTATGGTACCTATTAGGCTGAAAATATGGAATCGTGATAAGAATCATGGTCCAAATCGAAATCAGTCATAAAATCTACAAAAAGGTGCATTTCTGGAAAATTCATCATTCCTATAGGCACTGATTTCAGACTTGGTTTCGAATTTTAAAAGTCATTCGTTATGGCTCTATGGTACCAAAAAAGCTGAAATTTAAAATTCGTGAAAAGATTCATGGTTCAAATTGATATCAGTCATAAAATCTCCAAAAAAATGCATTTTTATAAAAATCATAATTCCTATGGGCATTACTTTCTGACTTGGGTTCGAATTTAAAAAGCCATTTTTAATGGCTCTATGGTACCTATTAGGATGAAAATATGGAATCGTGATAAGAATCATGGTCCAAATCGAAATCGGTCATAAAATCTACAAAAAGGTGCATTTCTGGAAAATTCATCATTCCTATAGGCACTGATTTCAGACTTGGGTTCGAACTTAAAAAATCATTCTTTATGGCTCTATGGTACCAAAAAAGCTGAAATTTTGGAATCGTTATAAGAATCCTGGATCAATTCGAAATCAGTCACAAAATCTGCAAAAAGTTGCATTTCTGGAAAATTCATCATTCCTATTTGCACTGATTTCAGACTTGGGTTCGAACCTAAAAAGCCATTTTTTATGGCTCTATGGTACCTATTAGGATGAAAATATGGAATCGTGATAAGAATCATGGTCCAAATCGAAATCGGTCATAAAATCTACAAAAAGGTGCATTTCTGGAAAATTCATCATTCCTATAGGCACTGATTTCAGACTTGGGTTCGAACTTAAAAAATCATTCTTTATGGCTCTATGGTACCAAAAAAGCTGAAATTTTGGAATCGTTATAAGAATCATGGTCCAAATCGAAATCAGTCATAAAATCTACAAAAAGGTGCATTTCTGGAAAATTCATCATTCCTATAGGCACTGATTTCAGACTTGGTTTCGAATTTTAAAAGTCATTCGTTATGGCTCTATGGTACCAAAAAAGCTGAAATTTAAAATTCGTGAAAAGATTCATGGTTCAAATTGATATCAGTCATAAAATCTCCAAAAAAATGCATTTTTATAAAAATCATAATTCCTATGGGCATTACTTTCTGACTTGGGTTCGAATTTAAAAAGCCATTTTTAATGGCTCTATGGTACCTATTAGGATGAAAATATGGAATCGTGATAAGAATCATGGTCCAAATCGAAATCGGTCATAAAATCTACAAAAAGGTGCATTTCTGGAAAATTCATCATTCCTATAGGCACTGATTTCAGACTTGGGTTCGAACTTAAAAAATCATTCTTTATGCCTCTATGGTACCAAAAAAGCTGAAATTTTGGAATCGTTATAAGAATCATGGTTCAAATAGATATCAGTCACAAAATCTCCAAAAAGTTGCATTTATATAAAAATCATTATTCCTATGGGCATAACTTTCTGACTTGGGTTCGAATTTAAAAAGCCATTTTTAATGGCTCTATGCTACCAAAAAAGCTGAAATTTTGGAATCGTGATAAGAATCATAGTTTAAATCGATATAATTCACAAAATTTCCAAAAAGTTCCATTTTTATGAAAAACATAATTCCTATAAGCATAACTTTCAGACTTGGGTTCGAATTTAAAAACCCATTTTTTATGGCTCTATGCTTCCAAAAAATGTGAACTTTTGGAATCATGATAAGAATCCTGGTTCAAATCGAAATCAGTCCCAAAATCTGCAAAAAGTTGCATTTCTGGAAAATTCATCATTCCTATTTGCACTGATTTCAGACTTGGGTTCGAACTTAAAAAGCCATTTTTTAGGGCTCTATGGTACCTATTAGGCTGAAAATATGGAATCGTGATAAAAATCATGGTCCAAATCGAAATCAGTCATAAAATCTACAAAAAGGTGCATTTCTGGAAAATTCATCATTCCTATAGGCACTGATTTCAGACTTGGTTTCGAATTTTAAAAGTCATTCGTTATGGCTCTATGGTACCAAAAAAGCTGAAATTTAAAATTCGTGAAAAGCTTCATGGTTCAAATTGATATCAGTCATAAAATCTCCAAAAAAATGCATTTTTATAAAAATCATAATTCCTATGGGCATTACTTTCTGACTTGGGTTCGAATTTAAAAAGCCATTTTTAATGGCTCTATGGTACCTATTAGGATGAAAATATGGAATCGTGATAAGAATCATGGTCCAAATCGAAATCAGTCATAAAATCTACAAAAAGGTGCATTTCTGGAAAATTCATCATTCCTATAGGAACTGATTTCAGACTTGGGTTCGAACTTAAAAAATCATTCTTTATGGCTCTATGGTACCAAAAAAGCTGAAATTTTGGAATCGTTATAAGAATCCTGGATCAATTCGAAATCAGTCACAAAATCTGCAAAAAGTTGCATTTCTGGAAAATTCATCATTCCTATTTGCACTGATTTCAGACTTGGGTTCGAACCTAAAAAGCCATTTTTTATGGCTCTATGGTACCTATTAGGCTGAAAATATGGAATCGTGATAAGAATCATGGTCCAAATCGAAATCAGTCATAAAATCTACAAAAAGGTGCATTTCTGGAAAATTCATCATTCCTATAGGCACTGATTTCAGACTTGGTTTCGAATTTTAAAAGTCATTCGTTATGGCTCTATGGTACCTAAAAAGCTGAAATTTAAAATTCGTGAAAAGATTCATGGTTCAAATTGATATCAGTCATAAAATCTCCAAAAAAATGCATTTTTATAAAAATCATAATTCCTATGGGCATTACTTTCTGACTTGGGTTCGAATTTAAAAAGCTATTTTTAATGGCTCTATGGTACCTATTAGGATGAAAATATGGAATCGTGATAAGAATCATGGTCCAAATCGAAATCGGTCATAAAATCTACAAAAAGGTGCATTTCTGGAAAATTCATCATTCCTATAGGCACTGATTTCAGACTTGGGTTCGAACTTAAAAAATCATTCTTTATGGCTCTATGGTACCAAAAAAGCTGAAATTTTGGAATCGTTATAAGAATCCTGGATCAATTCGAAATCAGTCACAAAATCTGCAAAAAGTTGCATTTCTGGAAAATTCATCATTCCTATTTGCACTGATTTCAGACTTGGGTTCGAACCTAAAAAGCCATTTTTTATGGCTCTATGGTACCTATTAGGATGAAAATATGGAATCGTGATAAGAATCATGGTCCAAATCGAAATCGGTCATAAAATCTACAAAAAGGTGCATTTCTGGAAAATTCATCATTCCTATAGGCACTGATTTCAGACTTGGGTTCGAACTTAAAAAATCATTCTTTATGGCTCTATGGTACCAAAAAAGCTGAAATTTTGGAATCGTTATAAGAATCATGGTCCAAATCGAAATCAGTCATAAAATCTACAAAAAGGTGCATTTCTGGAAAATTCATCATTCCTATAGGCACTGATTTCAGACTTGGTTTCGAATTTTAAAAGTCATTCGTTATGGCTCTATGGTACCAAAAAAGCTGAAATTTAAAATTCGTGAAAAGATTCATGGTTCAAATTGATATCAGTCATAAAATCTCCAAAAAAATGCATTTTTATAAAAATCATAATTCCTATGGGCATTACTTTCTGACTTGGGTTCGAATTTAAAAAGCCATTTTTAATGGCTCTATGGTACCTATTAGGATGAAAATATGGAATCGTGATAAGAATCATGGTCCAAATCGAAATCGGTCATAAAATCTACAAAAAGGTGCATTTCTGGAAAATTCATCATTCCTATAGGCACTGATTTCAGACTTGGTTTCGAACTTAAAAAATCATTCTTTATGCCTCTATGGTACCAAAAAAGCTGAAATTTTGGAATCGTTATAAGAATCATGGTTCAAATAGATATCAGTCCTAAAATCTCCAAAAAGTTGCATTTATATAAAAATCATTATTCCTATGGGCATAACTTTCTGACTTGGGTTCGAATTTAAAAAGCCATTTTTAATGGCTCTATGCTACCAAAAAAGCTGAAATTTTGGAATCGTGATAAGAATCATAGTTTAAATCGATATAATTCACAAAATTTCCAAAAAGTTCCATTTTTATGAAAAACATAATTCCTATAAGCATAACTTTCAGACTTGGGTTCGAATTTAAAAACCCATTTTTTATGGCTCTATGCTTCCAAAAAATGTGAACTTTTGGAATCATGATAAGAATCCTGGTTCAAATCGAAATCAGTCCCAAAATCTGCAAAAAGTTGCATTTCTGGAAAATTCATCATTCCTATTTGCACTGATTTCAGACTTGGGTTCGAACTTAAAAAGCCATTTTTTAGGGCTCTATGGTACCTATTAGGCTGAAAATATGGAATCGTGATAAGAATCATGGTCCAAATCGAAATCAGTCATAAAATCTACAAAAAGGTGCATTTCTGGAAAATTCATCATTCCTATAGGCACTGATTTCAGACTTGGTTTCGAATTTTAAAAGTCATTCGTTATGGCTCTATGGTACCAAAAAAGCTGAAATTTAAAATTCGTGAAAAGATTCATGGTTCAAATTGATATCAGTCATAAAATCTCCAAAAAAATGCATTTTTATAAAAATCATAATTCCTATGGGCATTACTTTCTGACTTGGGTTCGAATTTAAAAAGCCATTTTTAATGGCTCTATGGTACCTATTAGGATGAAAATATGGAATCGTGATAAGAATCATGGTCCAAATCGAAATCGGTCATAAAATCTACAAAAAGGTGCATTTCTGGAAAATTCATCATTCCTATAGGCACTGATTTCAGACTTGGTTTCGAACTTAAAAAATCATTCTTTATGCCTCTATGGTACCAAAAAAGCTGAAATTTTGGAATCGTTATAAGAATCATGGTTCAAATAGATATCAGTCATAAAATCTCCAAAAAAATGCATTTTTATAAAAATCATAATTCCTATGGGCATTACTTTCTGACTTGGGTTCGAATTTAAAAAGCCATTTTTAATGGCTCTATGGTACCTATTAGGATGAAAATATGGAATCGTGATAAGAATCATGGTCCAAATCGAAATCGGTCATAAAATCTACAAAAAGGTGCATTTCTGGAAAATTCATCATTCCTATAGGCACTGATTTCAGACTTGGGTTCGAACTTAAAAAATCATTCTTTATGGCTCTATGGTACCAAAAAAGCTGAAATTTTGGAATCGTTATAAGAATCCTGGATCAATTCGAAATCAGTCACAAAATCTGCAAAAAGTTGCATTTCTGGAAAATTCATCATTCCTATTTGCACTGATTTCAGACTTGGGTTCGAACCTAAAAAGCCATTTTTTATGGCTCTATGGTACCTATTAGGCTGAAAATATGGAATCGTGATAAGAATCATGGTCCAAATCGAAATCAGTCATAAAATCTACAAAAAGGTGCATTTCTGGAAAATTCATCATTCCTATAGGCACTGATTTCAGACTTGGTTTCGAATTTTAAAAGTCATTCGTTATGGCTCTATGGTACCAAAAAAGCTGAAATTTAAAATTCGTGAAAAGTTTCATGGTTCAAATTGATATCAGTCATAAAATCTCCAAAAAAATGCATTTTTATAAAAATCATAATTCCTATGGGCATTACTTTCTGACTTGGGTTCGAATTTAAAAAGCCATTTTTAATGGCTCTATGGTACCTATTAGGATGAAAATATGGAATCGTGATAAGAATCATGGTCCAAATCGAAATCGGTCATAAAATCTACAAAAAGGTGCATTTCTGGAAAATTCATCATTCCTATAGGCACTGATTTCAGACTTGGGTTCGGACTTAAAAAATCATTCTTTATGCCTCTATGGTACCAAAAAAGCTGAAATTTTGGAATCGTTATAAGAATCATGGTTCAAATAGATATCAGTCACAAAATCTCCAAAAAGTTGCATTTATATAAAAATCATTATTCCTATGGGCATAACTTTCTGACTTGGTTTCGAACTTAAAAAGCCATTTTTTATGGCTCTATGGTACCAAAAAGCTGAAATTTTGGAATCGTGATAATAATCATGTTTCAAATCGAAATCAGTTACAAAATCTGCAAAAAGTTGCATTTCTGCAAAATTCATCATTCCTATTGGCACTACTTTCTGACTTGGGTTCGAATTTAAAAAGCCATTTTTAATGGCTCTTTGCTACCAAAAAAGCTGAAATTTTGGAATCGTGATAAGAATCTTAGTTTAAATCGATATAATTCACAAAATTTCCAAAAAGTTCCATTTTTATGAAAAACATAATTCCTATAAGCATAACTTTCAGACTTGGGTTCGAATTTAAAAACCCATTTTTTATGGCTCTATGCTTCTAAAAAATGTGAACTTTTGGAATCATGATAAGAATCCTGGTTCAAATCGAAATCAGTCCCAAAATCTGCAAACAGTTGCATTTCTGGAAAATTCATCATTCCTATTTGCACTGATTTCAGACTTGGGTTCGAACTTAAAAAGCCATTTTTTAGGGCTCTATGGTACCTATTAGGCTGAAAATATGGAATCGTGATAAGAATCATGGTCCAAATCGAAATCAGTCATAAAATCTACAAAAAGGTGCATTTCTGGAAAATTCATCATTCCTATAGGCACTGATTTCAGACTTGGTTTCGAATTTTAAAAGTCATTCGTTATGGCTCTATGGTACCAAAAAAGCTGAAATTTAAAATTCGTGAAAAGATTCATGGTTCAAATTGATATCAGTCATAAAATCTCCAAAAAAATGCATTTTTATAAAAATCATAATTCCTATGGGCATTACTTTCTGACTTGGGTTCGAATTTAAAAAGCCATTTTTAATGGCTCTATGGTACCTATTAGGATGAAAATATGGAATCGTGATAAGAATCATGGTCCAAATCGAAATCGGTCATAAAATCTACAAAAAGGTGCATTTCTGGAAAATTCATCATTCCTATAGGCACTGATTTCAGACTTGGGTTCGAACTTAAAAAATCATTCTTTATGGCTCTATGGTACCAAAAAAGCTGAAATTTTGGAATCGTTATAAGAATCCTGGATCAATTCGAAATCAGTCACAAAATCTGCAAAAAGTTGCATTTCTGGAAAATTCATCATTCCTATTTGCACTGATTTCAGACTTGGGTTCGAACCTAAAAAGCCATTTTTTATGGCTCTATGGTACCTATTAGGATGAAAATATGGAATCGTAATAAGAATCATGGTCCAAATCGAAATCGGTCATAAAATCTACAAAAAGGTGCATTTCTGGAAAATTCATCATTCCTATAGGCACTGATTTCAGACTTGGGTTCGAACTTAAAAAATCATTCTTTATGGCTCTATGGTACCAAAAAAGCTGAAATTTTGGAATCGTTATAAGAATCATGGTCCAAATCGAAATCAGTCATAAAATCTACAAAAAGGTGCATTTCTGGAAAATTCATCATTCCTATAGGCACTGATTTCAGACTTGGTTTCGAATTTTAAAAGTCATTCGTTATGGCTCTATGGTACCAAAAAAGCTGAAATTTAAAATTCGTGAAAAGATTCATGGTTCAAATTGATATCAGTCATAAAATCTCCAAAAAAATGCATTTTTATAAAAATCATAATTCCTATGGGCATTACTTTCTGACTTGGGTTCGAATTTAAAAAGCCATTTTTAATGGCTCTATGGTACCTATTAGGATGAAAATATGGAATCGTGATAAGAATCATGGTCCAAATCGAAATCGGTCATAAAATCTACAAAAAGGTGCATTTCTGGAAAATTCATCATTCCTATAGGCACTGATTTCAGACTTGGGTTCAAACTTAAAAAATCATTCTTTATGCCTCTATGGTACCAAAAAAGCTGAAATTTTGGAATCGTTATAAGAATCCTGGATCAATTCGAAATCAGTCACAAAATCTGCAAAAAGTTGCATTTCTGGAAAATTCATCATTCCTATTTGCACTGATTTCAGACTTGGGTTCGAACTTAAAAAGCCATTTTTTAGGGCTCTATGGTACCTATTAGGCTGAAAATATGGAATCGTGATAAGAATCATGGTCCAAATCGAAATCAGTCATAAAATCTACAAAAAGGTGCATTTCTGGAAAATTCATCATTCCTATAGGCACTAATTTCAGACTTGGGTTCGAAATTAAAAAGCCATTTTTTATGGCTCTATGGTACCAAAAAAGGTAAAATTTTGGAATCGTGAGAAGAATCATGTTCCAAATCGATATAAGTCAAAAAATCTGCAAAATGATACAGATCTGTTAAAGTCATCAGACTTGGGTTCTAATTTAAAAGTCATATTTTCTGGTTCTATTGTACCTATCAGGCTGAAATTTTGAAATCGTTATAAGAATCATGGTCCAAATCGAAATCACTCACAAAATCTGTAAAAAGTTGCAAACCAGGAAAATTCTTCTTTCCTATGGGCACCGATTTCAGATTTGGTTTCGAACTTAAAAAGTCATCCTTGATGGCTCTATGGTACCAAAAAAGCTGAAATTTTGGAATCGTGATAAGAATTATGGTTCAAATCAATATCAGCCACAAAATCCCTAAAGAGTTGCATTTTATAAAAATCATAATTCTTATGGGCACTACTTTCAGACTTGGGTTCGAACTTAAAAAGACATTTTTTATGGCTCTATGGTACCTATAAGGCTGAAATTTTGGAATCGGGATAAGAATCATTGTTCAAATCGAAATCAGTTACAAAATCTGCAAAAAGTTGCATTTCTGCAAAATTCATCATTCCTATGGGCACTACTTTCAGACTTGGGTTCGAATTTTAAAAGCCATTTTTAATGGCTCTATTGTTCCAAAAAAGCTGAAATTTTGGAATCGTGATAAGAATCATGTTCTACATTGAAATCAGTTACAAAATCTGCAAAAAGTTGCATTTCTGCAAAATTCATCATTCCTATGGGCACTACTTTCAGACTTGGGTTCGAATTTTAAAAGCCTTTTTTTATGGCTCTATGGTTCCAAAAAAGCTGAAATTTTGGAATCGTGATAAGAATCATGGTTAAATCGAAATCAGTTATAAAATCTGCAAAAAGTTGCATTTCTGCAAAATTCATCATTCCTATTGGCACTACTTTCAGACTTGGGTTCGAATTTTAAAAGCCATTTTTTAGTGGCTCTTTGGTTTCAAAATAGCTGAAATTTCGGAATCGTGATAAGAATTATTGTTCAAATCGAAATCAGTCACAAAATCATAATTCTTATTGCCACTTCTTTCAGATTTGGGTTCGAATTTAAATAGCCATTATTTATGGCTTTATGGTATCTATCAGGCTGAAATTATGGAATCGTTATAAGAATCATGGTCCAAATCGATATCAGTTACAAAATCTGCAAAATTTGCATTTTTATAAAAATCATAATTCCTATAAGCATAACTTTCAGAATTGGGTTCGAACTTAAAAAGTCATTCTTTATGGCTCTATGGTACGAAAAAAGCTGAAATTTTGGAATCGTGATAATAATCATTGTGAAAATCGATATCAATCACAAAATCTCCAAAATGTTGCATTTGTATAAAAATCATAATTCCTATGGGCACTTCTTTCGGACTTTGGTTCGGATTTTAAAAGTCATTTTTTATGGCTCTATGGTACCAAAAAAGCTGAAATTTTGGAATCGTGATAAGAATCATGGTTCAATCGAAATCAGTTACAAAATCTGCAAAAAATTGCATTTCTGCAAAATTCATCATTCCTATGGGCACCACTTTCAGACTTGGGTTCGAATTTTAAAAACCATTTTTTATGGCTCGATGGTACCAAAAAAGCTGAAATTTTGGAATCGTGATTATAATCATGGTTCAATCGAAATCAGTTACAAAATCTGAAAAAAGTTGCATTTCTGCAAAATTCATCATTGCTATGGGCACTTTTTTCAGACTTGGGTTCGAACTTAAAAAGCCATTTTTTATGGCTCTATGGTACCTATTCGGCTGAAATTTTAGAATCGTGATAAGAATCATAGTACAAATCGAAATCAGTCATATTCACAAGCTGCATTTCTAGAAAATTCATCTTTCCTATGGGCACTGATTTCAGACTTGGGTTCGAACTTAAAAAGCCATTTTTTATGGCTCTATGGTACCTATTCAACTGAAATTTTAGAATCGTGATAAGAATCATGGTACAAATCGAAATCAGTCATATTCACAAGCTGCATTTCTAGAAAATTCATCTTTCCTATGGGCACTGATTTCAGACCTGGGTTCGAACTTAAAAAGCCATTTTTTATGGCTCTATGGTACCAAAAAGCTGAAATTTTGGAATTGTGATAATAATCATGTTTCAAATCGAAATCAGTTACAGAATCTGCAAAAAGTTGCATTTCTGCAAAATTCATCATTACTATTGGCACTACTTTCTGACTTGGGTTCGAATTTAAAAAGCCATTTTTAATGGCTCTATGCTACCAAAAAAGCTGAAATTTTGGAATCGTGATAAGAATCATAGTTTAAATCGATATAATTCACAAAATTTCCAAAAAGTTCCATTTTTATGAAAAACATAATTCCTATAAGCATAACTTTCAGACTTGGGTTCGAATTTAAAAACCCATTTTTTATGGCTCTATGCTTCCAAAAAATGTGAACTTTTGGAATCATGATAAGAATCCTGGTTCAAATCGAAATCAGTCCCAAAATCTGCAAAAAGTTGCATTTCTGGAAAATTCATCATTCCTATTTGCACTGATTTCAGACTTGGGTTCGAACTTAAAAAGCCATTTTTTAGGGCTCTATGGTACCTATTAGACTGAAAATATGGAATCGTGATAAGAATCATGGTCCAAATCGAAATCAGTCATAAAATCTACAAAAAGGTGCATTTCTGGAAAATTCATCATTCCTATAGGCACTGATTTCAGACTTGGTTTCGAATTTTAAAAGTCATTCGTTATGGCTCTATGGTACCAAAAAAGCTGAAATTTAAAATTCGTGAAAAGCTTCATGGTTCAAATTGATATCAGTCATAAAATCTCCAAAAAAATGCATTTTTATAAAAATCATAATTCCTATGGGCATTACTTTCTGACTTGGGTTCGAATTTTAAAAGCCATTTTTAATGGCTCTATGGTACCTATTAGGATGAAAATATGGAATCGTGATAAGAATCATGGTCCAAATCGAAATCGGTCATAAAATCTACAAAAAGGTGCATTTCTGGAAAATTCATCATTCCTATAGGCACTGATTTCAGACTTGGGTTCGAACTTAAAAAATCATTCTTTATGGCTCTATGGTACCAAAAAAGCTGAAATTTTGGAATCGTTATAAGAATCCTGGATCAATTCGAAATCAGTCACAAAATCTGCAAAAAGTTGCATTTCTGGAAAATTCATCATTCCTATTTGCACTGATTTCAGACTTGGGTTCGAACCTAAAAAGCCATTTTTTATGGCTCTATGGTACCTATTAGGCTGAAAATATGGAATCGTGATAAGAATCATGGTCCAAATCGAAATCAGTCATAAAATCTACAAAAAGGTGAATTTCTGAAAAATTCATCATTCCTATAGGCACTGATTTCCGACTTGGGTTCGAACTTAAAAAATCATTCTTTATGGCTCTATGGTACCAAAAAAGCTGAAATTTTGGAATCGTTATAAGAATCATGGTTCAAATAGATATCAGTCACAAAATCTTCAAAAAGTTGCATTTATATAAAAATCATTATTCCTATGGGCATAACTTTCTGACTTGGGTTCGAATTTAAAAAGCCATTCTTTATTGCTCTATGGTACCAAAAAAGCTGAAATTTTGGAATCGTTATAAGAATCCTGGATCAATTCGAAATCAGTCACAAAATCTGCAAAAAGTTGCATTTCTGGAAAATTCATCATTCCTATTTGCACTGATTTCAGACTTGGGTTCGAACCTAAAAAGCCATTTTTTATGGCTCTATGGTACCTATTAGGCTGAAAATATGGAATCGTGATAAGAATCATGGTCCAAATCGAAATCAGTCATAAAATCTACAAAAAGGTGAATTTCTGAAAAATTCATCATTCCTATAGGCACTGATTTCCGACTTGGGTTCGAACTTAAAAAATCATTCTTTATGGCTCTATGGTACCAAAAAAGCTGAAATTTTGGAATCGTTATAAGAATCATGGTTCAAATAGATATCAGTCACAAAATCTTCAAAAAGTTGCATTTATATAAAAATCATTATTCCTATGGGCATAACTTTCTGACTTGGGTTCGAATTTAAAAAGCCATTCTTTATTGCTCTATGGTACCAAAAAAGCTGAAATTTTGGAATCGTTATAAGAATCCTGGATCAATTCGAAATCAGTCACAAAATCTGCAAAAAGTTGCATTTCTGGAAAATTCATCATTCCTATTTGCACTGATTTCAGACTTGGGTTCGAACCTAAAAAGCCATTTTTTATGGCTCTATGGTACCTATTAGGATGAAAATATGGAATCGTCATAAGAATCATGGTCCAAATCGAAATCGGTCATAAAATCTACAAAAAGGTGCATTTCTGGAAAATTCATCATTCCTATAGGCACTGATTTCAGACTTGGGTTCGAACTTAAAAAATCATTCTTTATGGCTCTATGGTACCAAAAAAGCTGAAATTTTGGAATCGTTATAAGAATCATGGTCCAAATCGAAATCAGTCATAAAATCTACAAAAAGGTGCATTTCTGGAAAATTCATCATTCCTATAGGCACTGATTTCAGACTTGGTTTCGAATTTTAAAAGTCATTCGTTATGGCTCTATGGTACCAAAAAAGCTGAAATTTAAAATTCGTGAAAAGATTCATGGTTCAAATTGATATCAGTCATAAAATCTCCAAAAAAATGCATTTTTATAAAAATCATAATTCCTATGGGCATTACTTTCTGACTTGGGTTCGAATTTAAAAAGCCATTTTTAATGGCTCTATGGTACCTATTAGGATGAAAATATGGAATCGTGATAAGAATCATGGTCCAAATCGAAATCGGTCATAAAATCTACAAAAAGGTGCATTTCTGGAAAATTCATCATTCCTATAGGCACTGATTTCAGACTTGGGTTCGAACTTAAAAAATCATTCTTTATGCCTCTATGGTACCAAAAAAGCTGAAATTTTGGAATCGTTATAAGAATCATGGTTCAAATAGATATCAGTCACAAAATCTCCAAAAAGTTGCATTTATATAAAAATCATTATTCCTATGGGCATAACTTTCTGACTTGGGTTCGAATTTAAAAATCCATTTTTAATGGCTCTATGCTACCAAAAAAGCTGAAATTTTGGAATCGTGATAAGAATCATAGTTTAAATCGATATAATTCACAAAATTTCCAAAAAGTTCCATTTTTATGAAAAACATAATTCCTATAAGCATAACTTTCAGACTTGGGTTCGAATTTAAAAACCCATTTTTTATGGCTCTATGCTTCCAAAAAATGTGAACTTTTGGAATCATGATAAGAATCCTGGTTCAAATCGAAATCAGTCCCAAAATCTGCAAAAAGTTGCATTTCTGGAAAATTCATCATTCCTATTTGCACTGATTTCAGACTTGGGTTCGAACTTAAAAAGCCATTTTTTAGGGCTCTATGGTACCTATTAGGCTGAAAATATGGAATCGTGATAAAAATCATGGTCCAAATCGAAATCAGTCATAAAATCTACAAAAAGGTGCATTTCTGGAAAATTCATCATTCCTATAGGCACTGATTTCAGACTTGGTTTCGAATTTTAAAAGTCATTCGTTATGGCTCTATGGTACCAAAAAAGCTGAAATTTAAAATTCGTGAAAAGCTTCATGGTTCAAATTGATATCAGTCATAAAATCTCCAAAAAAATGCATTTTTATAAAAATCATAATTCCTATGGGCATTACTTTCTGACTTGGGTTCGAATTTAAAAAGCCATTTTTAATGGCTCTATGGTACCTATTAGGATGAAAATATGGAATCGTGATAAGAATCATGGTCCAAATCGAAATCAGTCATAAAATCTACAAAAAGGTGCATTTCTGGAAAATTCATCATTCCTATAGGAACTGATTTCAGACTTGGGTTCGAACTTAAAAAATCATTCTTTATGGCTCTATGGTACCAAAAAAGCTGAAATTTTGGAATCGTTATAAGAATCCTGGATCAATTCGAAATCAGTCACAAAATCTGCAAAAAGTTGCATTTCTGGAAAATTCATCATTCCTATTTGCACTGATTTCAGACTTGGGTTCGAACCTAAAAAGCCATTTTTTATGGCTCTATGGTACCTATTAGGCTGAAAATATGGAATCGTGATAAGAATCATGGTCCAAATCGAAATCAGTCATAAAATCTACAAAAAGGTGCATTTCTGGAAAATTCATCATTCCTATAGGCACTGATTTCAGACTTGGTTTCGAATTTTAAAAGTCATTCGTTATGGCTCTATGGTACCAAAAAAGCTGAAATTTAAAATTCGTGAAAAGCTTCATGGTTCAAATTGATATCAGTCATAAAATCTCCAAAAAAATGCATTTTTATAAAAATCATAATTCCTATGGGCATTACTTTCTGACTTGGGTTCGAATTTTAAAAGCCATTTTTAATGGCTCTATGGTACCTATTAGGATGAAAATATGGAATCGTGATAAGAATCATGGTCCAAATCGAAATCGGTCATAAAATCTACAAAAAGGTGCATTTCTGGAAAATTCATCATTCCTATAGGCACTGATTTCAGACTTGGGTTCGAACTTAAAAAATCATTCTTTATGGCTCTATGGTACCAAAAAAGCTGAAATTTTGGAATCGTTATAAGAATCCTGGATCAATTCGAAATCAGTCACAAAATCTGCAAAAAGTTGCATTTCTGGAAAATTCATCATTCCTATTTGCACTGATTTCAGACTTGGGTTCGAACCTAAAAAGCCATTTTTTATGGCTCTATGGTACCTATTAGGCTGAAAATATGGAATCGTGATAAGAATCATGGTCCAAATCGAAATCAGTCATAAAATCTACAAAAAGGTGAATTTCTGGAAAATTCATCATTCCTATAGGCACTGATTTCCGACTTGGGTTCGAACTTAAAAAATCATTCTTTATGGCTCTATGGTACCAAAAAAGCTGAAATTTTGGAATCGTTATAAGAATCATGGTTCAAATAGATATCAGTCACAAAATCTTCAAAAAGTTGCATTTATATAAAAATCATTATTCCTATGGGCATAACTTTCTGACTTGGGTTCGAATTTAAAAAGCCATTTTTAATGGCTCTATGCTACCAAAAAAGCTGAAATTTTGGAATCGTGATAAGAATCATAGTTTAAATCGATATAATTCACAAAATTTCCAAAAAGTTCCATTTTTATGAAAAACATAATTCCTATAAGCATAACTTTCAGACTTGGGTTCGAATTTAAAAACCCATTTTTTATGGCTCTATGCTTCCAAAAAATTTGAACTTTTGGAATCATGATAAGAATCCTGGTTCAAATCGAAATCAGTCCCAAAATCTGCAAAAAGTTGCATTTCTGGAAAATTCATCATTGCTATGGGCACTTTTTTCAGACTTGGGTTCGAACTTAAAAAGCCATTTTTTATGGCTCTATGGTACCTATTCGGCTGAAATTTTAGAATCGTGATAAGAATCATAGTACAAATCGAAATCAGTCATATTCACAAGCTGCATTTCTAGAAAATTCATCTTTCCTATGGGCACTGATTTCAGACATGGGTTCGAACTTAAAAAGCCATTTTTTATGGCTCTATGGTACCTATTCAACTGAAATTTTAGAATCGTGATAAGAATCATGGTACAAATCGAAATCAGTCATATTCACAAGCTGCATTTCTATAAAATTCATCTTTCCTATGGCCACTGATTTCAGACCTGGGTTCGAACTTAAAAAGCCATTTTTTATGGCTCTATGGTACCAAAAAGCTGAAATTTTGGAATCGTGATAATAATCATGTTTCAAATCGAAATCAGTTACAAAATCTGCAAAAAGTTGCATTTCTGCAAAATTCATCATTCCTATTGGCACTACTTTCTGACTTGGGTTCGAATTTAAAAAGCCATTTTTAATGGCTGTATGCTTCCAAAAAAGCTGAAATTTTGGAATCGTGATAAGAATCATAGTTTAAATCGATATAATTCACAAAATTTCCAAAAAGTTCCATTTTTATGAAAAACATAATTCCTATAAGCATAACTTTCAGACTTGGGTTCGAATTTAAAAACCCATTTTTTATGGCTCTATGCTTCCAAAAAATGTGAACTTTTGGAATCATGATAAGAATCCTGGTTCAAATCGAAATCAGTCCCAAAATCTGCAAACAGTTGCATTTCTGGAAAATTCATCATTCCTATTTGCACTGATTTCAGACTTGGGTTCGAACTTAAAAAGCCATTTTTTAGGGCTCTATGGTACCTATTAGGCTGAAAATATGGAATCGTGATAAAAATCATGGTCCAAATCGAAATCAGTCATAAAATCTACAAAAAGGTGCATTTCTGGAAAATTCATCATTCCTATAGGCACTGATTTCAGACTTGGTTTCGAATTTTAAAAGTCATTCGTTATGGCTCTATGGTACCAAAAAAGCTGAAATTTAAAATTCGTGAAAAGCTTCATGGTTCAAATTGATATCAGTCATAAAATCTCCAAAAAAATGCATTTTTATAAAAATCATAATTCCTATGGGCATTACTTTCTGACTTGGGTTCGAATTTAAAAAGCCATTTTTAATGGCTCTATGGTACCTATTAGGATGAAAATATGGAATCGTGATAAGAATCATGGTCCAAATCGAAATCAGTCATAAAATCTACAAAAAGGTGCATTTCTGGAAAATTCATCATTCCTATAGGAACTGATTTCAGACTTGGGTTCGAACTTAAAAAATCATTCTTTATGGCTCTATGGTACCAAAAAAGCTGAAATTTTGGAATCGTTATAAGAATCCTGGATCAATTCGAAATCAGTCACAAAATCTGCAAAAAGTTGCATTTCTGGAAAATTCATCATTCCTATTTGCACTGATTTCAGACTTGGGTTCGAACCTAAAAAGCCATTTTTTATGGCTCTATGGTACCTATTAGGCTGAAAATATGGAATCGTGATAAGAATCATGGTCCAAATCGAAATCAGTCATAAAATCTACAAAAAGGTGCATTTCTGGAAAATTCATCATTCCTATAGGCACTGATTTCAGACTTGGTTTCGAATTTTAAAAGTCATTCGTTATGGCTCTATGGTACCAAAAAAGCTGAAATTTAAAATTCGTGAAAAGCTTCATGGTTCAAATTGATATCAGTCATAAAATCTCCAAAAAAATGCATTTTTATAAAAATCATAATTCCTATGGGCATTACTTTCTGACTTGGGTTCGAATTTTAAAAGCCATTTTTAATGGCTCTATGGTACCTATTAGGATGAAAATATGGAATCGTGATAAGAATCATGGTCCAAATCGAAATCGGTCATAAAATCTACAAAAAGGTGCATTTCTGGAAAATTCATCATTCCTATAGGCACTGATTTCAGACTTGGGTTCGAACTTAAAAAATCATTCTTTATGGCTCTATGGTACCAAAAAAGCTGAAATTTTGGAATCGTTATAAGAATCCTGGATCAATTCGAAATCAGTCACAAAATCTGCAAAAAGTTGCATTTCTGGAAAATTCATCATTCCTATTTGCACTGATTTCAGACTTGGGTTCGAACCTAAAAAGCCATTTTTTATGGCTCTATGGTACCTATTAGGCTGAAAATATGGAATCGTGATAAGAATCATGGTCCAAATCGAAATCAGTCATAAAATCTACAAAAAGGTGAATTTCTGGAAAATTCATCATTCCTATAGGCACTGATTTCCGACTTGGGTTCGAACTTAAAAAATCATTCTTTATGGCTCTATGGTACCAAAAAAGCTGAAATTTTGGAATCGTTATAAGAATCATGGTTCAAATAGATATCAGTCACAAAATCTTCAAAAAGTTGCATTTATATAAAAATCATTATTCCTATGGGCATAACTTTCTGACTTGGGTTCGAATTTAAAAAGCCATTTTTAATGGCTCTATGCTACCAAAAAAGCTGAAATTTTGGAATCGTGATAAGAATCATAGTTTAAATCGATATAATTCACAAAATTTCCAAAAAGTTCCATTTTTATGAAAAACATAATTCCTATAAGCATAACTTTCAGACTTGGGTTCGAATTTAAAAACCCATTTTTTATGGCTCTATGCTTCCAAAAAATTTGAACTTTTGGAATCATGATAAGAATCCTGGTTCAAATCGAAATCAGTCCCAAAATCTGCAAAAAGTTGCATTTCTGGAAAATTCATCATTGCTATGGGCACTTTTTTCAGACTTGGGTTCGAACTTAAAAAGCCATTTTTTATGGCTCTATGGTACCTATTCGGCTGAAATTTTAGAATCGTGATAAGAATCATAGTACAAATCGAAATCAGTCATATTCACAAGCTGCATTTCTAGAAAATTCATCTTTCCTATGGGCACTGATTTCAGACATGGGTTCGAACTTAAAAAGCCATTTTTTATGGCTCTATGGTACCTATTCAACTGAAATTTTAGAATCGTGATAAGAATCATGGTACAAATCGAAATCAGTCATATTCACAAGCTGCATTTCTATAAAATTCATCTTTCCTATGGCCACTGATTTCAGACCTGGGTTCGAACTTAAAAAGCCATTTTTTATGGCTCTATGGTACCAAAAAGCTGAAATTTTGGAATCGTGATAATAATCATGTTTCAAATCGAAATCAGTTACAAAATCTGCAAAAAGTTGCATTTCTGCAAAATTCATCATTCCTATTGGCACTACTTTCTGACTTGGGTTCGAATTTAAAAAGCCATTTTTAATGGCTGTATGCTTCCAAAAAAGCTGAAATTTTGGAATCGTGATAAGAATCATAGTTTAAATCGATATAATTCACAAAATTTCCAAAAAGTTCCATTTTTATGAAAAACATAATTCCTATAAGCATAACTTTCAGACTTGGGTTCGAATTTAAAAACCCATTTTTTATGGCTCTATGCTTCTAAAAAATGTGAACTTTTGGAATCATGATAAGAATCCTGGTTCAAATCGAAATCAGTCCCAAAATCTGCAAACAGTTGCATTTCTGGAAAATTCATCATTCCTATTTGCACTGATTTCAGACTTGGGTTCGAACTTAAAAAGCCATTTTTTAGGGCTCTATGGTACCTATTAGGCTGAAAATATGGAATCGTGATAAGAATCATGGTCCAAATCGAAATCAGTCATAAAATCTACAAAAAGGTGCATTTCTGGAAAATTCATCAATCCTATAGGCACTGATTTCAGACTTGGTTTCGAATTTTAAAAGTCATTCGTTATGGCTCTATGGTACCAAAAAAGCTGAAATTTAAAATTCGTGAAAAGATTCATGGTTCAAATTGATATCAGTCATAAAATCTCCAAAAAAATGCATTTTTATAAAAATCATAATTCCTATGGGCATTACTTTCTGACTTGGGTTCGAATTTAAAAAGCCATTTTTAATGGCTCTATGGTACCTATTAGGATGAAAATATGGAATCGTGATAAGAATCATGGTCCAAATCGAAATCGGTCATAAAATCTACAAAAAGGTGCATTTCTGGAAAATTCATCATTCCTATAGGCACTGATTTCAGACTTGGGTTCGAACTTAAAAAATCATTCTTTATTGCTCTATGGTACCAAAAAAGCTGAAATTTTGGAATCGTTATAAGAATCCTGGATGAATTCGAAATCAGTCACAAAATCTGCAAAAAGTTGCATTTCTGGAAAATTCATCATTCCTATTTGCACTGATTTCAGACTTGGGTTCGAACCTAAAAAGCCATTTTTTATGGCTCTATGGTACCTATTAGGATGAAAATATGGAATCGTCATAAGAATCATGGTCCAAATCGAAATCGGTCATAAAATCTACAAAAAGGTGCATTTCTGGAAAATTCATCATTCCTATAGGCACTGATTTCAGACTTGGGTTCGAACTTAAAAAATCATTCTTTATGGCTCTATGGTACCAAAAAAGCTGAAATTTTGGAATCGTTATAAGAATCATGGTCCAAATCGAAATCAGTCATAAAATCTACAAAAAGGTGCATTTCTGGAAAATTCATCATTCCTATAGGCACTGATTTCAGACTTGGTTTCGAATTTTAAAAGTCATTCGTTATGGCTCTATGGTACCAAAAAAGCTGAAATTTAAAATTCGTGAAAAGATTCATGGTTCAAATTGATATCAGTCATAAAATCTCCAAAAAAATGCATTTTTATAAAAATCATAATTCCTATGGGCATTACTTTCTGACTTGGGTTCGAATTTAAAAAGCCATTTTTAATGGCTCTATGGTACCTATTAGGATGAAAATATGGAATCGTGATAAGAATCATGGTCCAAATCGAAATCGGTCATAAAATCTACAAAAAGGTGCATTTCTGGAAAATTCATCATTCCTATAGGCACTGATTTCAGACTTGGGTTCGAACTTAAAAAATCATTCTTTATGCCTCTATGGTACCAAAAAAGCTGAAATTTTGGAATCGTTATAAGAATCATGGTTCAAATAGATATCAGTCACAAAATCTCCAAAAAGTTGCATTTATATAAAAATCATTATTCCTATGGGCATAACTTTCTGACTTGGGTTCGAATTTAAAAAGCCATTTTTAATGGCTCTATGCTACCAAAAAAGCTGAAATTTTGGAATCGTGATAAGAATCATAGTTTAAATCGATATAATTCACAAAATTTCCAAAAAGTTCCATTTTTATGAAAAACATAATTCCTATAAGCATAACTTTCAGACTTGGGTTCGAATTTAAAAACCCATTTTTTATGGCTCTATGCTTCCAAAAAATGTGAACTTTTGGAATCATGATAAGAATCCTGGTTCAAATCGAAATCAGTCCCAAAATCTGCAAAAAGTTGCATTTCTGGAAAATTCATCATTCCTATTTGCACTGATTTCAGACTTGGGTTCGAACTTAAAAAGCCATTTTTTAGGGCTCTATGGTACCTATTAGGCTGAAAATATGGAATCGTGATAAAAATCATGGTCCAAATCGAAATCAGTCATAAAATCTACAAAAAGGTGCATTTCTGGAAAATTCATCATTCCTATAGGCACTGATTTCAGACTTGGTTTCGAATTTTAAAAGTCATTCGTTATGGCTCTATGGTACCAAAAAAGCTGAAATTTAAAATTCGTGAAAAGCTTCATGGTTCAAATTGATATCAGTCATAAAATCTCCAAAAAAATGCATTTTTATAAAAATCATAATTCCTATGGGCATTACTTTCTGACTTGGGTTCGAATTTAAAAAGCCATTTTTAATGGCTCTATGGTACCTATTAGGATGAAAATATGGAATCGTGATAAGAATCATGGTCCAAATCGAAATCAGTCATAAAATCTACAAAAAGGTGCATTTCTGGAAAATTCATCATTCCTATAGGAACTGATTTCAGACTTGGGTTCGAACTTAAAAAATCATTCTTTATGGCTCTATGGTACCAAAAAAGCTGAAATTTTGGAATCGTTATAAGAATCCTGGATCAATTCGAAATCAGTCACAAAATCTGCAAAAAGTTGCATTTCTGGAAAATTCATCATTCCTATTTGCACTGATTTCAGACTTGGGTTCGAACCTAAAAAGCCATTTTTTATGGCTCTATGGTACCTATTAGGCTGAAAATATGGAATCGTGATAAGAATCATGGTCCAAATCGAAATCAGTCATAAAATCTACAAAAAGGTGCATTTCTGGAAAATTCATCATTCCTATAGGCACTGATTTCAGACTTGGTTTCGAATTTTAAAAGTCATTCGTTATGGCTCTATGGTACCAAAAAAGCTGAAATTTAAAATTCGTGAAAAGATTCATGGTTCAAATTGATATCAGTCATAAAATCTCCAAAAAAATGCATTTTTATAAAAATCATAATTCCTATGGGCATTACTTTCTGACTTGGGTTCGAATTTAAAAAGCTATTTTTAATGGCTCTATGGTACCTATTAGGATGAAAATATGGAATCGTGATAAGAATCATGGTCCAAATCGAAATCGGTCATAAAATCTACAAAAAGGTGCATTTCTGGAAAATTCATCATTCCTATAGGCACTGATTTCAGACTTGGGTTCGAACTTAAAAAATCATTCTTTATGGCTCTATGGTACCAAAAAAGCTGAAATTTTGGAATCGTTATAAGAATCCTGGATCAATTCGAAATCAGTCACAAAATCTGCAAAAAGTTGCATTTCTGGAAAATTCATCATTCCTATTTGCACTGATTTCAGACTTGGGTTCGAACCTAAAAAGCCATTTTTTATGGCTCTATGGTACCTATTAGGATGAAAATATGGAATCGTGATAAGAATCATGGTCCAAATCGAAATCGGTCATAAAATCTACAAAAAGGTGCATTTCTGGAAAATTCATCATTCCTATAGGCACTGATTTCAGACTTGGGTTCGAACTTAAAAAATCATTCTTTATGGCTCTATGGTACCAAAAAAGCTGAAATTTTGGAATCGTTATAAGAATCATGGTCCAAATCGAAATCAGTCATAAAATCTACAAAAAGGTGCATTTCTGGAAAATTCATCATTCCTATAGGCACTGATTTCAGACTTGGTTTCGAATTTTAAAAGTCATTCGTTATGGCTCTATGGTACCAAAAAAGCTGAAATTTAAAATTCGTGAAAAGATTCATGGTTCAAATTGATATCAGTCATAAAATCTCCAAAAAAATGCATTTTTATAAAAATCATAATTCCTATGGGCATTACTTTCTGACTTGGGTTCGAATTTAAAAAGCCATTTTTAATGGCTCTATGGTACCTATTAGGATGAAAATATGGAATCGTGATAAGAATCATGGTCCAAATCGAAATCGGTCATAAAATCTACAAAAAGGTGCATTTCTGGAAAATTCATCATTCCTATAGGCACTGATTTCAGACTTGGTTTCGAACTTAAAAAATCATTCTTTATGCCTCTATGGTACCAAAAAAGCTGAAATTTTGGAATCGTTATAAGAATCATGGTTCAAATAGATATCAGTCCTAAAATCTCCAAAAAGTTGCATTTATATAAAAATCATTATTCCTATGGGCATAACTTTCTGACTTGGGTTCGAATTTAAAAAGCCATTTTTAATGGCTCTATGCTACCAAAAAAGCTGAAATTTTGGAATCGTGATAAGAATCATAGTTTAAATCGATATAATTCACAAAATTTCCAAAAAGTTCCATTTTTATGAAAAACATAATTCCTATAAGCATAACTTTCAGACTTGGGTTCGAATTTAAAAACCCATTTTTTATGGCTCTATGCTTCCAAAAAATGTGAACTTTTGGAATCATGATAAGAATCCTGGTTCAAATCGAAATCAGTCCCAAAATCTGCAAAAAGTTGCATTTCTGGAAAATTCATCATTCCTATTTGCACTGATTTCAGACTTGGGTTCGAACTTAAAAAGCCATTTTTTAGGGCTCTATGGTACCTATTAGGCTGAAAATATGGAATCGTGATAAGAATCATGGTCCAAATCGAAATCAGTCATAAAATCTACAAAAAGGTGCATTTCTGGAAAATTCATCATTCCTATAGGCACTGATTTCAGACTTGGTTTCGAATTTTAAAAGTCATTCGTTATGGCTCTATGGTACCAAAAAAGCTGAAATTTAAAATTCGTGAAAAGCTTCATGGTTCAAATTGATATCAGTCATAAAATCTCCAAAAAAATGCATTTTTATAAAAATCATAATTCCTATGGGCATTACTTTCTGACTTGGGTTCGAATTTAAAAAGCCATTTTTAATGGCTCTATGGTACCTATTAGGATGAAAATATGGAATCGTGATAAGAATCATGGTCCAAATCGAAATCGGTCATAAAATCTACAAAAAGGTGCATTTCTGGAAAATTCATCATTCCTATAGGCACTGATTTCAGACTTGGGTTCGAACTTAAAAAATCATTCTTTATGGCTCTATGGTACCAAAAAAGCTGAAATTTTGGAATCGTTATAAGAATCCTGGATCAATTCGAAATCAGTCACAAAATCTGCAAAAAGTGGCATTTCTGGAAAATTCATCATTCCTATTTGCACTGATTTCAGACTTGGGTTCGAACCTAAAAAGCCATTTTTTATGGCTCTATGGTACCTATTAGGCTGAAAATATGGAATCGTGATAAGAATCATGGTCCAAATCGAAATCAGTCATAAAATCTACAAAAAGGTGCATTTCTGGAAAATTCATCATTCCTATAGGCACTGATTTCAGACTTGGTTTCGAATTTTAAAAGTCATTCGTTATGGCTCTATGGTACCAAAAAAGCTGAAATTTAAAATTCGTGAAAAGTTTCATGGTTCAAATTGATATCAGTCATAAAATCTCCAAAAAAATGCATTTTTATAAAAATCATAATTCCTATGGGCATTACTTTCTGACTTGGGTTCGAATTTAAAAAGCCATTTTTAATGGCTCTATGGTACCTATTAGGATGAAAATATGGAATCGTGATAAGAATCATGGTCCAAATCGAAATCGGTCATAAAATCTACAAAAAGGTGCATTTCTGGAAAATTCATCATTCCTATAGGCACTGATTTCAGACTTGGGTTCGAACTTAAAAAATCATTCTTTATGCCTCTATGGTACCAAAAAAGCTGAAATTTTGGAATCGTTATAAGAATCATGGTTCAAATAGATATCAGTCACAAAATCTCCAAAAAGTTGCATTTATATAAAAATCATTATTCCTATGGGCATAACTTTCTGACTTGGTTTCGAACTTAAAAAGCCATTTTTTATGGCTCTATGGTACCAAAAAGCTGAAATTTTGGAATCGTGATAATAATCATGTTTCAAATCGAAATCAGTTACAAAATCTGCAAAAAGTTGCATTTCTGCAAAATTCATCATTCCTATTGGCACTACTTTGTGACTTGGGTTCGAATTTAAAAAGCCATTTTTAATGGCTCTTTGCTACCAAAAAAGCTGAAATTTTGGAATCGTGATAAGAATCTTAGTTTAAATCGATATAATTCACAAAATTTCCAAAAAGTTCCATTTTTATGAAAAACATAATTCCTATAAGCATAACTTTCAGACTTGGGTTCGAATTTAAAAACCCATTTTTTATGGCTCTATGCTTCTAAAAAATGTGAACTTTTGGAATCATGATAAGAATCCTGGTTCAAATCGAAATCAGTCCCAAAATCTGCAAAGAGTTGCATTTCTGGAAAATTCATCATTCCTATTTGCACTGATTTCAGACTTGGGTTCGAACTTAAAAAGCCATTTTTTAGGGCTCTATGGTACCTATTAGGCTGAAAATATGGAATCGTGATAAGAATCATGGTCCAAATCGAAATCAGTCATAAAATCTACAAAAAGGTGCATTTCTGGAAAATTCATCATTCCTATAGGCACTGATTTCAGACTTGGTTTCGAATTTTAAAAGTCATTCGTTATGGCTCTATGGTACCAAAAAAGCTGAAATTTAAAATTCGTGAAAAGATTCATGGTTCAAATTGATATCAGTCATAAAATCTCCAAAAAAATGCATTTTTATAAAAATCATAATTCCTATGGGCATTACTTTCTGACTTGGGTTCGAATTTAAAAAGCCATTTTTAATGGCTCTATGGTACCTATTAGGATGAAAATATGGAATCGTGATAAGAATCATGGTCCAAATCGAAATCGGTCATAAAATCTACAAAAAGGTGCATTTCTGGAAAATTCATCATTCCTATAGGCACTGATTTCAGACTTGGGTTCGAACTTAAAAAATCATTCTTTATGGCTCTATGGTACCAAAAAAGCTGAAATTTTGGAATCGTTATAAGAATCCTGGATCAATTCGAAATCAGTCACAAAATCTGCAAAAAGTTGCATTTCTGGAAAATTCATCATTCCTATTTGCACTGATTTCAGACTTGGGTTCGAACCTAAAAAGCCATTTTTTATGGCTCTATGGTACCTATTAGGATGAAAATATGGAATCGTAATAAGAATCATGGTCCAAATCGAAATCGGTCATAAAATCTACAAAAAGGTGCATTTCTGGAAAATTCATCATTCCTATAGGCACTGATTTCAGACTTGGGTTCGAACTTAAAAAATCATTCTTTATGGCTCTATGGTACCAAAAAAGCTGAAATTTTGGAATCGTTATAAGAATCATGGTCCAAATCGAAATCAGTCATAAAATCTACAAAAAGGTGCATTTCTGGAAAATTCATCATTCCTATAGGCACTGATTTCAGACTTGGTTTCGAATTTTAAAAGTCATTCGTTATGGCTCTATGGTACCAAAAAAGCTGAAATTTAAAATTCGTGAAAAGATTCATGGTTCAAATTGATATCAGTCATAAAATCTCCAAAAAAATGCATTTTTATAAAAATCATAATTCCTATGGGCATTACTTTCTGACTTGGGTTCGAATTTAAAAAGCCATTTTTAATGGCTCTATGGTACCTATTAGGATGAAAATATGGAATCGTGATAAGAATCATGGTCCAAATCGAAATCGGTCATAAAATCTACAAAAAGGTGCATTTCTGGAAAATTCATCATTCCTATAGGCACTGATTTCAGACTTGGGTTCAAACTTAAAAAATCATTCTTTATGCCTCTATGGTACCAAAAAAGCTGAAATTTTGGAATCGTTATAAGAATCCTGGATCAATTCGAAATCAGTCACAAAATCTGCAAAAAGTTGCATTTCTGGAAAATTCATCATTCCTATTTGCACTGATTTCAGACTTGGGTTCGAACCTAAAAAGCCATTTTTTATGGCTCTATGGTACCTATTAGGATGAAAATATGGAATCGTGATAAGAATCATGGTCCAAATCGAAATCGGTCATAAAATTTACAAAAAGGTGCATTTCTGGAAAATTCATCATTCCTATAGGCACTGATTTCAGACTTGGGTTCGAACTTAAAAAATCATTCTTTATGGCTCTATGGTACCAAAAAAGCTGAAATTTTGGAATCGTTATAAGAATCATGGTCCAAATCGAAATCAGTCATAAAATCTACAAAAAGGTGCATTTCTGGAAAATTCATCATTCCTATAGGCACTGATTTCAGACTTGGTTTCGAATTTTAAAAGTCATTCGTTATGGCTCTATGGTACCAAAAAAGCTGAAATTTAAAATTCGTGAAAAGATTCATGGTTCAAATTGATATCAGTCATAAAATCTCCAAAAAAATGCATTTTTATAAAAATCATAATTCCTATGGGCATTACTTTCTGACTTGGGTTCGAATTTAAAAAGCCATTTTTAATGGCTCTATGGTACCTATTAGGATGAAAATATGGAATCGTGATAAGAATCATGGTCCAAATCGAAATCGGTCATAAAATCTACAAAAAGGTGCATTTCTGGAAAATTCATCATTCCTATAGGCACTGATTTCAGACTTGGGTTCGAACTTAAAAAATCATTCTTTATGCCTCTATGGTACCAAAAAAGCTGAAATTTTGGAATCGTTATAAGAATCATGGTTCAAATAGATATCAGTCACAAAATCTCCAAAAAGTTGCATTTATATAAAAATCATTATTCCTATGGGCATAACTTTCTGACTTGGGTTCGAATTTAAAAAGCCATTTTTAATGGCTCTATGCTACCAAAAAAGCTGAAATTTTGGAATCGTGATAAGAATCATAGTTTAAATCGATATAATTCACAAAATTTCCAAAAAGTTCCATTTTTATGAAAAACATAATTCCTATAAGCATAACTTTCAGACTTGGGTTCGAATTTAAAAACCCATTTTTTATGGCTCTATGCTTCCAAAAAATGTGAACTTTTGGAATCATGATAAGAATCCTGGTTCAAATCGAAATCAGTCCCAAAATCTGCAAAAAGTTGCATTTCTGGAAAATTCATCATTCCTATTTGCACTGATTTCAGACTTGGGTTCGAACTTAAAAAGCCATTTTTTAGGGCTCTATGGTACCTATTAGGCTGAAAATATGGAATCGTGATAAGAATCATGGTCCAAATCGAAATCAGTCATAAAATCTACAAAAAGGTGCATTTCTGGAAAATTCATCATTCCTATAGGCACTGATTTCAGACTTGGTTTCGAATTTTAAAAGTCATTCGTTATGGCTCTATGGTACCAAAAAAGCTGAAATTTTGGAATCGTTATAAGAATCATGGTCCAAATCGAAATCAGTCATAAAATCTACAAAAAGGTGCATTTCTGGAAAATTCATCATTCCTATAGGCACTGATTTCAGACTTGGTTTCGAATTTTAAAAGTCATTCGTTATGGCTCTATGGTACCAAAAAAGCTGAAATTTAAAATTCGTGAAAAGATTCATGGTTCAAATTGATATCAGTCATAAAATCTCCAAAAAAATGCATTTTTATAAAAATCATAATTCCTATGGGCATTACTTTCTGACTTGGGTTCGAATTTAAAAAGCCATTTTTAATGGCTCTATGGTACCTATTAGGATGAAAATATGGAATCGTGATAAGAATCATGGTCCAAATCGAAATCGGTCATAAAATCTACAAAAAGGTGCATTTCTGGAAAATTCATCATTCCTATAGGCACTGATTTCAGACTTGGGTTCAAACTTAAAAAATCATTCTTTATGCCTCTATGGTACCAAAAAAGCTGAAATTTTGGAATCGTTATAAGAATCCTGGATCAATTCGAAATCAGTCACAAAATCTGCAAAAAGTTGCATTTCTGGAAAATTCATCATTCCTATTTGCACTGATTTCAGACTTGGGTTCGAACCTAAAAAGCCATTTTTTATGGCTCTATGGTACCTATTAGGATGAAAATATGGAATCGTGATAAGAATCATGGTCCAAATCGAAATCGGTCATAAAATTTACAAAAAGGTGCATTTCTGGAAAATTCATCATTCCTATAGGCACTGATTTCAGACTTGGGTTCGAACTTAAAAAATCATTCTTTATGGCTCTATGGTACCAAAAAAGCTGAAATTTTGGAATCGTTATAAGAATCATGGTCCAAATCGAAATCAGTCATAAAATCTACAAAAAGGTGCATTTCTGGAAAATTCATCATTCCTATAGGCACTGATTTCAGACTTGGTTTCGAATTTTAAAAGTCATTCGTTATGGCTCTATGGTACCAAAAAAGCTGAAATTTAAAATTCGTGAAAAGATTCATGGTTCAAATTGATATCAGTCATAAAATCTCCAAAAAAATGCATTTTTATAAAAATCATAATTCCTATGGGCATTACTTTCTGACTTGGGTTCGAATTTAAAAAGCCATTTTTAATGGCTCTATGGTACCTATTAGGATGAAAATATGGAATCGTGATAAGAATCATGGTCCAAATCGAAATCGGTCATAAAATCTACAAAAAGGTGCATTTCTGGAAAATTCATCATTCCTATAGGCACTGATTTCAGACTTGGGTTCGAACTTAAAAAATCATTCTTTATGCCTCTATGGTACCAAAAAAGCTGAAATTTTGGAATCGTTATAAGAATCATGGTTCAAATAGATATCAGTCACAAAATCTCCAAAAAGTTGCATTTATATAAAAATCATTATTCCTATGGGCATAACTTTCTGACTTGGGTTCGAATTTAAAAAGCCATTTTTAATGGCTCTATGCTACCAAAAAAGCTGAAATTTTGGAATCGTGATAAGAATCATAGTTTAAATCGATATAATTCACAAAATTTCCAAAAAGTTCCATTTTTATGAAAAACATAATTCCTATAAGCATAACTTTCAGACTTGGGTTCGAATTTAAAAACCCATTTTTTATGGCTCTATGCTTCCAAAAAATGTGAACTTTTGGAATCATGATAAGAATCCTGGTTCAAATCGAAATCAGTCCCAAAATCTGCAAAAAGTTGCATTTCTGGAAAATTCATCATTCCTATTTGCACTGATTTCAGACTTGGGTTCGAACTTAAAAAGCCATTTTTTAGGGCTCTATGGTACCTATTAGGCTGAAAATATGGAATCGTGATAAGAATCATGGTCCAAATCGAAATCAGTCATAAAATCTACAAAAAGGTGCATTTCTGGAAAATTCATCATTCCTATAGGCACTGATTTCAGACTTGGTTTCGAATTTTAAAAGTCATTCGTTATGGCTCTATGGTACCAAAAAAGCTGAAATTTAAAATTCGTGAAAAGATTCATGGTTCAAATTGATATCAGTCATAAAATCTCCAAAAAAATGCATTTTTATAAAAATCATAATTCCTATGGGCATTACTTTCTGACTTGGGTTCGAATTTAAAAAGCCATTTTTAATGGCTCTATGGTACCTATTAGGATGAAAATATGGAATCGTGATAAGAATCATGGTCCAAATCGAAATCGGTCATAAAATCTACAAAAAGGTGCATTTCTGGAAAATTCATCATTCCTATAGGCACTGATTTCAGACTTGGGTTCGAACTTAAAAATTCATTCTTTATGGCTCTATGGTACCAAAAAAGCTGAAATTTTGGAATCGTTATAAGAATCCTGGATCAATTCGAAATCAGTCACAAAATCTACAAAAAGTTGCATTTCTGGAAAATTCATCATTCCTATTTGCACTGATTTCAGACTTGGGTTCGAACCTAAAAAGCCATTTTTTATGGCTCTATGGTACCTATTAGGCTGAAAATATGGAATCGTGATAAGAATCATGGTCCAAATCGAAATCAGTCATAAAATCTACAAAAAGGTGCATTTCTGGAAAATTCATCATTCCTATAGGCACTGATTTCAGACTTGGTTTCGAATTTTAAAAGTCATTCGTTATGGCTCTATGGTACCAAAAAAGCTGAAATTTAAAATTCGTGAAAAGATTCATGGTTCAAATTGATATCAGTCATAAAATCTCCAAAAAAATGCATTTTTATAAAAATCATAATTCCTATGGGCATTACTTTCTGACTTGGGTTCGAATTTAAAAAGCCATTTTTAATGGCTCTATGGTACCTATTAGGATGAAAATATGGAATCGTGATAAGAATCATGGTCCAAATCGAAATCGGTCATAAAATCTACAAAAAGGTGCATTTCTGGAAAATTCATCATTCCTATAGGCACTGATTTCAGACTTGGGTTCGAACTTAAAAAATCATTCTTTATGCCTCTATGGTACCAAAAAAGCTGAAATTTTGGAATCGTTATAAGAATCATGGTTCAAATAGATATCAGTCACAAAATCTCCAAAAAGTTGCATTTATATAAAAATCATTATTCCTATGGGCATAACTTTCTGACTTGGTTTCGAACTTAAAAAGCCATTTTTTATGGCTCTATGGTACCAAAAAGCTGAAATTTTGGAATCGTGATAATAATCATGTTTCAAATCGAAATCAGTTACAAAATCTGCAAAAAGTTGCATTTCTGCAAAATTCATCATTCCTATTGGCACTACTTTCTGACTTGGGTTCGAATTTAAAAAGCCATTTTTAATGGCTCTTTGCTACCAAAAAAGCTGAAATTTTGGAATCGTGATAAGAATCATAGTTTAAATCGATATAATTCACAAAATTTCCAAAAAGTTCCATTTTTATGAAAAACATAATTCCTATAAGGATAACTTTCAGACTTGGGTTCGAATTTAAAAACCCATTTTTTATGGCTCTATGCTTCTAAAAAATGTGAACTTTTGGAATCATGATAAGAATCCTGGTTCAAATCGAAATCAGTCCCAAAATCTGCAAACAGTTGCATTTCTGGAAATTTCATCATTCCTATTTGCACTGATTTCAGACTTGGGTTTGAACTTAAAAAGCCATTTTTTAGGGCTCTATGGTACCTATTAGGCTGAAAATATGGAATCGTGATAAGAATCATGGTCCAAATCGAAATCAGTCATAAAATCTACAAAAAGGTGCATTTCTGGAAAATTCATCATTCCTATAGGCACTGATTTCAGACTTGGTTTCGAATTTTAAAAGTCATTCGTTATGGCTCTATGGTACCAAAAAAGCTGAAATTTAAAATTCGTGAAAAGATTCATGGTTCAAATTGATATCAGTCATAAAATCTCCAAAAAAATGCATTTTTATAAAAATCATAATTCCTATGGGCATTACTTTCTGACTTGGGTTCGAATTTAAAAAGCCATTTTTAATGGCTCTATGGTACCTATTAGGATGAAAATATGGAATCGTGATAAGAATCATGGTCCAAATCGAAATCGGTCATAAAATCTACAAAAAGGTGCATTTCTGGAAAATTCATCATTCCTATAGGCACTGATTTCAGACTTGGGTTCGAACTTAAAAAATCATTCTTTATGGCTCTATGGTACAAAAAAAGCTGAAATTTTGGAATCGTTATAAGAATCCTGGATCAATTCGAAATCAGTCACAAAATCTGCAAAAAGTTGCATTTCTGGAAAATTCATCATTCCTATTTGCACTGATTTCAGACTTGGGTTCGAACCTAAAAAGCCATTTTTTATGGCTCTATGGTACCTATTAGGATGAAAATATGGAATCGTGATAAGAATCATGGTCCAAATCGAAATCGGTCATAAAATTTACAAAAAGGTGCATTTCTGGAAAATTCATCATTCCTATAGGCACTGATTTCAGACTTGGGTTCGAACTTAAAAAATCATTCTTTATGGCTCTATGGTACCAAAAAAGCTGAAATTTTGGAATCGTTATAAGAATCATGGTCCAAATCGAAATCAGTCATAAAATCTACAAAAAGGTGCATTTCTGGAAAATTCATCATTCCTATAGGCACTGATTTCAGACTTGGTTTCGAATTTTAAAAGTCATTCGTTATGGCTCTATGGTACCAAAAAAGCTGAAATTTAAAATTCGTGAAAAGATTCATGGTTCAAATTGATATCAGTCATAAAATCTCCAAAAAAATGCATTTTTATAAAAATCATAATTCCTATGGGCATTACTTTCTGACTTGGGTTCGAATTTAAAAAGCCATTTTTAATGGCTCTATGGTACCTATTAGGATGAAAATATGGAATCGTGATAAGAATCATGGTCCAAATCGAAATCGGTCATAAAATCTACAAAAAGGTGCATTTCTGGAAAATTCATCATTCCTATAGGCACTGATTTCAGACTTGGGTTCGAACTTAAAAAATCATTCTTTATGCCTCTATGGTACCAAAAAAGCTGAAATTTTGGAATCGTTATAAGAATCATGGTTCAAATAGATATCAGTCACAAAATCTCCAAAAAGTTGCATTTATATAAAAATCATTATTCCTATGGGCATAACTTTCTGACTTGGTTTCGAACTTAAAAAGCCATTTTTTATGGCTCTATGGTACCAAAAAGCTGAAATTTTGGAATCGTGATAATAATCATGTTTCAAATCGAAATCAGTTACAAAATCTGCAAAAAGTTGCATTTCTGCAAAATTCATCATTCCTATTGGCACTACTTTCTGACTTGGGTTCGAATTTAAAAAGCCATTTTTAATGGCTCTTTGCTACCAAAAAAGCTGAAATTTTGGAATCGTGATAAGAATCATAGTTTAAATCGATATAATTCACAAAATTTCCAAAAAGTTCCATTTTTATGAAAAACATAATTCCTATAAGGATAACTTTCAGACTTGGGTTCGAATTTAAAAACCCATTTTTTATGGCTCTATGCTTCTAAAAAATGTGAACTTTTGGAATCATGATAAGAATCCTGGTTCAAATCGAAATCAGTCCCAAAATCTGCAAACAGTTGCATTTCTGGAAATTTCATCATTCCTATTTGCACTGATTTCAGACTTGGGTTTGAACTTAAAAAGCCATTTTTTAGGGCTCTATGGTACCTATTAGGCTGAAAATATGGAATCGTGATAAGAATCATGGTCCAAATCGAAATCAGTCATAAAATCTACAAAAAGGTGCATTTCTGGAAAATTCATCATTCCTATAGGCACTGATTTCAGACTTGGTTTCGAATTTTAAAAGTCATTCGTTATGGCTCTATGGTACCAAAAAAGCTGAAATTTAAAATTCGTGAAAAGATTCATGGTTCAAATTGATATCAGTCATAAAATCTCCAAAAAAATGCATTTTTATAAAAATCATAATTCCTATGGGCATTACTTTCTGACTTGGGTTCGAATTTAAAAAGCCATTTTTAATGGCTCTATGGTACCTATTAGGATGAAAATATGGAATCGTGATAAGAATCATGGTCCAAATCGAAATCGGTCATAAAATCTACAAAAAGGTGCATTTCTGGAAAATTCATCATTCCTATAGGCACTGATTTCAGACTTGGGTTCGAACTTAAAAAATCATTCTTTATGGCTCTATGGTACAAAAAAAGCTGAAATTTTGGAATCGTTATAAGAATCCTGGATCAATTCGAAATCAGTCACAAAATCTGCAAAAAGTTGCATTTCTGGAAAATTCATCATTCCTATTTGCACTGATTTCAGACTTGGGTTCGAACCTAAAAAGCCATTTTTTATGGCTCTATGGTACCTATTAGGATGAAAATATGGAATCGTGATAAGAATCATGGTCCAAATCGAAATCGGTCATAAAATTTACAAAAAGGTGCATTTCTGGAAAATTCATCATTCCTATAGGCACTGATTTCAGACTTGGGTTCGAACTTAAAAAATCATTCTTTATGGCTCTATGGTACCAAAAAAGCTGAAATTTTGGAATCGTTATAAGAATCATGGTCCAAATCGAAATCAGTCATAAAATCTACAAAAAGGTGCATTTCTGGAAAATTCATCATTCCTATAGGCACTGATTTCAGACTTGGTTTCGAATTTTAAAAGTCATTCGTTATGGCTCTATGGTACCAAAAAAGCTGAAATTTAAAATTCGTGAAAAGATTCATGGTTCAAATTGATATCAGTCATAAAATCTCCAAAAAAATGCATTTTTATAAAAATCATAATTCCTATGGGCATTACTTTCTGACTTGGGTTCGAATTTAAAAAGCCATTTTTAATGGCTCTATGGTACCTATTAGGATGAAAATATGGAATCGTGATAAGAATCATGGTCCAAATCGAAATCGGTCATAAAATCTACAAAAAGGTGCATTTCTGGAAAATTCATCATTCCTATAGGCACTGATTTCAGACTTGGGTTCGAACTTAAAAAATCATTCTTTATGCCTCTATGGTACCAAAAAAGCTGAAATTTTGGAATCGTTATAAGAATCATGGTTCAAATAGATATCAGTCACAAAATCTCCAAAAAGTTGCATTTATATAAAAATCATTATTCCTATGGGCATAACTTTCTGACTTGGGTTCGAATTTAAAAAGCCATTTTTAATGGCTCTATGCTACCAAAAAAGCTGAAATTTTGGAATCGTGATAAGAATCATAGTTTAAATCGATATAATTCACAAAATTTCCAAAAAGTTCCATTTTTATGAAAAACATAATTCCTATAAGCATAACTTTCAGACTTGGGTTCGAATTTAAAAACCCATTTTTTATGGCTCTATGCTTCCAAAAAATGTGAACTTTTGGAATCATGATAAGAATCCTGGTTCAAATCGAAATCAGTCCCAAAATCTGCAAAAAGTTGCATTTCTGGAAAATTCATCATTCCTATTTGCACTGATTTCAGACTTGGGTTCGAACTTAAAAAGCCATTTTTTAGGGCTCTATGGTACCAAAAAAGCTGAAATTTTGGAATCGTGAAAAGAATCATGTTCCAAATCGAAATCAGTCACAAAATCTGCAAAAAGTTGCATTTCTGCAAAATTCATCATTCCTATGGGCACTTCTTTCAGACTTGGGTTCGAATTTTAAAAGCTATTTTTTGTGGCTCTATGGTACCAAAAAAGCTAAAATTTTGGAATCGTGATAAGAATCATGGTTCAAATCGAAATCAGTTACAAAATCTGCAGAAAGTTGCATTTCTGCAAAATTCATCCTTCCTATTGGCACTACTTTCAGACTTGGGTTCGAATTTTAAAAGCCATTTTTTATGGCTTTATGGTTCCAAAAAATATGAAATTTTGGAATCGTGAAAACAATCATGTTCCAAATCGATATCTAATCGATATCTAATCGATATCAAAAAATCTGCAAAATGATACATATCTGTTAAAGTCATCAGACTTGGGTTCGAGCTTTAAAAGTAATTTTTAATGGCTCTATTGTTCCAAAAAAGCTGAAATTTTGGAATCGTGATAAGAATCATGTTCTACATTGAAATCATTAACAAAATCTGCATAAAGTGTCATTTCTGGAAAATTCCTCATTTTTATGGACACTGATTTCAGACATGTGTTCGAACTTAAAAATCCATTTTTAATGGCTCTGCAATACGTTGCATTTCTGCAGAATTCATCATTCCTATGTGCACTACTTTCAGACTTGGGTTCGAATTTTAAAAACCATTTTTTATGGCTCTATGGTACCAAAAAAGCTGAAATTTTGGAATCGTGATAAGAATTATGGTTCAAATCGATATCAGCCACAAAATCCCTAAAGAGTTGCATTTTATAAAAATCATAATTCTTATGGGCACTACTTTCAGACTTGGGTTCGAACTTAAAAAGACATTTTTTATGGCTCTATGGTACCTATAAGGCTGAAATTTTGGAATCGGGATAAGAATCATGGTTCAAATCGAAATCAGTTACAAAATCTGCAAAAAGTTGCATTTATATAAAAATCATTATTCCTATGGGCATAACTTTCTAACTTGGGTTCGAATTTAAAAAGCCATTTTTAATGGCTCTATGCTACCAAAAAAGCTGAAATTTTGGAATCGTGATAAAAATCCTGGTTAAAATCGATATTAATCAGAAAATCTGCAAAAAGTAGCATTTCTGGAAAATTCATCATTCCTATAGGCACTGATTTCAGACTTGGGTTCGTTATTAAAAAGTAATTTTTTAATGGCTCTATGGTACCAAAATTGATGAAATTTTGGAATCGTGATAAAAATCATAGTTTAAATCGATAAATTTCACAAAATTTCCCAAAAGTTCCAATTTTATAAAAATCATAATTCTTATGGGCACTACTTTCAGACTTGGGTTCGAATTTTAAAAGCCATTTTTTATGGCTTTATGGTTCCAAAATAGCTGAAATTTTGGAATCGTGATAATAATCATAGTTCAAATCGAAATCAGTCACAAAATCTGCAAGAAGTAGCATTTCTGGAAAATTCATCATTCCTATGGGAATTGATTTCAGACTTGGGTTCGAAATTAAAAGCCATTTTTTATGGCTCTATGGTACCAAAAAAGCTGAAATTTTGGAATCGTGAAAAGAATCATGTTCCAAATCGAAATCAGTCACAAAATCTGCAAAAAGTTGCATTTCTGCAAAATTCATCATTCCTATGGGCACTTCTTTCAGACTTGGGTTCGAATTTTAAAAGCTATTTTTTGTGGCTTTATGGTACCAAAAAAGCTGAAATTTTGGAATCGTGATAAGAATCATGGTTCAAATCGAAATCAGTTACAAAATCTGCAGAAAGTTGCATTTCTGCAAAATTCATCCTTCCTATTGGCACTACTTTCAGTCTTGGGTTCGAATTTTAAAAGCCATTTTTTATGGCTTTATGGTTCCAAAAAATATGAAATTTTGGAATCGTGAGAACAATCATGTTCCAAATCGATATAAGTCAAAAAATCTGCAAAATGATACATATCTGTTAAAGTCATCAGACTTGGGTTCGAACTTTAAAAGTCATTTTTAATGGCTCTATTGTTCCAAAAAAGCTGAAATTTTGGAATCGTGATAAGAATCATGTTTTTCATTGAAATCATTCACAAAATCTGCATAAAGTTTCATTTCTGGAAAATTCCTCATTTTTATGGACACTGATTTCAGACATGTGTTCGAACTTAAAAATCCATTTTTAATGGCTCTGCAATACGTTGCATTTCTGCAGAATTCATCATTCCTATGTGCACTACTTTCAGACTTGGGTTCGAATTTAAAAAACCATTTTTTATGGCTCGATGGTACCAAAAAAGCTGAAATTTTGGAATCGTGATAATAATCATGGTTCAATCGAAATCAGTTACAAAATCTGCAAAAAGTTGCATTATGCAAAATTCATCATTGCTATGGGCACTTTTTTAAGACTTGGGTTCGAACTTAAAAAGCCATTTTTTATGGCCCTATGGTACCTATTCAGCTGAATTTTTTTAATCGTGATAAGAATCATGGTACCAATCGAAATCAGTCACATTCACAAGATGCATTTCTAGAAAATTCATCTTTCGTATGGGCACTGATTTCAGACTTGGGTTCGAACTTAAGCCATTTTTTATGGCTCTATGATACATATAAGGATGAAAAATCGGAATCGTGATAAGAATCATGGTTCAAATCGAAATCCTTCACAAAATCTGCAAAAAATCGCATTTCTGGAAAATTCATCATTCCTATAGGCACTAATTTCAGACTTGGGTTCGAAATTAAAAAGCCATTTTTTATGGCTCTATGGTACCAAAAAAGGTAAAATTTTGGAATCGTGAGAAGAATCATGTTCCAAATCGATATAAGTCAAAAAATCTGCAAAATGATACAGATCTGTTAAAGTCATCAGACTTGGGTTCTAATTTAAAAGTCATATTTTCTGGTTCTATTGTACCTATCTGGCTGAAATTTTGAAATCGTTATAAGAATCATGGTCCAAATCGAAATCACTCACAAAATCTGTAAAAAGTTGCAAACCAGGAAAATTCTTCTTTCCTATGGGCACCGATTTCAGATTTGGTTTCGAACTTAAAAAGTCATCCTTTATGGCTCTATGGTACCAAAAAAGCTGAAATTTTGGAATCGTGATAAGAATTATGGTTCAAATCGATATCAGCCACAAAATCCCTAAAGAGTTGCATTTTATAAAAATCATAATTCTTATGGGCACTACTTTCAGACTTGGGTTCGAACTTAAAAAGACATTTTTTATGGCTCTATGGTACCTATAAGGCTGAAATTTTGGAATCGGGATAAGAATCATGGTTCAAATCGAAATCAGTTACAAAATCTGCAAAAAGTTGCATTTCTGCAAAATTCATCATTCCTATGGGCACTACTTTCAGACTTGGGTTCGAATTTTAAGTCATTTTTTATGGCTCTATGCTACCAAAAAACCTGAAATTTTGAAATCATTATAAGATTCATGGTTCAAATCTAAATCAGTCACAAAATCTGCAAAAAGTTGCATTTCTGGAAAATTCATCATTACTATGGGCTTTACTTTCAGACTTGGGTTCGAATTTTAAAAATGTTTTTTATGGCTCTATGGTACCAAAAAAGCTGAAATATCGAATCGTGATAAGAATCATGTTCTACATTGAAATCAGTCACATAATCTGCATAAAGTTGCATTTCTGGAAAATTCCTCATTTTTATGGACACTGATTTCGATGTGTTCGAACTTAAGCAGCCATTTTTAATGGCTCTGCAATACGTTGCATTTCTGCAGAATTCATCATTCCTATGGGCACTACTTTCAGACTTGGGTTCGAATTTTAAAAGCCATTTTTTATGGCTCTATGGTTCCAAAATAGCTGAAATTTTGGAATCGTGATAAGAATCATGTTCTACATTGAAATCAGTAACAAAATCTGCATTAAGTTGCATTTCTGGAAAATTCCTCATTTTTATGGACACTGATTTCATACATGTGTTCGAACTTAAAAAGCTATTTTTAATGGCTCTGCAATATGTTGCATTTCTGCAAAATTCATCATTCCTATGGGCACTACTTTCAGACTTGGGTTCGAATTTTAAAAGCCATTTTTAATGGCTCTATTGTTCCAAAAAAGCTGAAATTTTGGAATCGTGATAAGAATCATGTTCTACATTGAAATCAGTTACAAAATCTGCAAAAAGTTGCATTTCTGCAAAATTCATCATTCCTATGGGCACTACTTTCTGAAATTTTGGAATTGTGATAATAATCATGTTTCAAATCGAAATCAGTTACAGAATCTGCAAAAAGTTGCATTTCTGCAAAATTCATCATTCCTATTGGCACTACTTTCTGACTTGGGTTCGAATTTAAAAAGCCATTTTTAATGGCTCTATGCTACCAAAAAAGCTGAAATTTTGGAATCGTGATAAGAATCATAGTTTAAATCGATATAATTCACAAAATTTCCAAAAAGTTCCATTTTTATGAAAAACATAATTCCTATAAGCATAACTTTCAGGCTTGGGTTCAAATTTAAAAACCCATTTTTTATGGCTCTATGCTTCCAAAAAATGTGAACTTTTGGAATCATGATAAGAATCCTGGTTCAAATCGAAATCAGTCCCAAAATCTGCAAAAAGTTGCATTTCTGGAAAATTCATCATTCCTATTTGCACTGATTTCAGACTTGGGTTCGAACTTAAAAAGCCATTTTTTAGGGCTCTATGGTACCTATTAGGCTGAAAATATGGAATCGTGATAAGAATCATGGTACAAATCGAAATCAGTCATAAAATCTACAAAAAGGTGCATTTCTGGAAAATTCATCATTCCTATAGGCACTGATTTCAGACTTGGTTTCGAATTTTAAAAGTCATTCGTTATGGCTCTATGGTACCAAAAAAGCTGAAATTTAAAATTCGTGAAAAGCTTCATGGTTCAAATTGATATCAGTCATAAAATCTCCAAAAAAATGCATTTTTATAAAAATCATAATTCCTATGGGCATTACTTTCTGACTTGGGTTCGAATTTAAAAAGCCATTTTTAATGGCTCTATGGTACCTATTTGGATGAAAATATGGAATCGTGATAAGAATCATGGTCCAAATCGAAATCGGTCATAAAATCTACAAAAAGGTGCATTTCTGGAAAATTCATCATTCCTATAGGCACTGATTTCAGACTTGGGTTCGAACTTAAAAAATCATTCTTTATGGCTTTATGGTACCAAAAAAGCTGAAATTTTGGAATCGTTATAAGAATCCTGGATCAATTCGAAATCAGTCACAAAATCTGCAAAAAGTTGCATTTCTGGAAAATTCATCATTCCTATTTGCACTGATTTCAGACTTGGGTTCGAACCTAAAAAGCCATTTTTTATGGCTCTATGGTACCTATTAGGATGAAAATATGGAATCGTGATAAGAATCATGGTCCAAATCGAAATCAGTCATAAAATCTACAAAAAGGTGCATTTCTGGAAAATTCATCATTCCTATAGGCACTGATTTCAGACTTGGTTTCGAATTTTAAAAGTCATTCGTTATGGCTCTATGGTACCAAAAAAGCTGAAATTTAAAATTCGTGAAAAGATTCATGGTTCAAATTGATATCAGTCATAAAATCTCCAAAAAAATGCATTTTTATAAAAATCATAATTCCTATGGGCATTACTTTCTGACTTGGGTTCGAATTTAAAAAGCCATTTTTAATGGCTCTATGGTACCTATTAGGATGAAAATATGGAATCGTGATAAGAATCATGGTCCAAATCGAAATCGGTCATAAAATCTACAAAAAGGTGCATTTCTGGAAAATTCATCATTCCTATAGGCACTGATTTCAGACTTGGGTTCGAACTTAAAAAATCATTCTTTATGGCTCTATGGTACAAAAAAGCTGAAATTTTGGAATCGTTATAAGAATCATGGTTCAAATAGATATCAGTCACAAAATCTTCAAAAAGTTGCATTTATATAAAAATCATTATTCCTATGGGCATAACTTTCTGACTTGGGTTCGAATTTAAAAAGCCATTTTTAATGGCTCTATGCTACCAAAAAAGCTGAAATTTTGGAATCGTGATAAGAATCATAGTTTAAATCGATATAATTCACAAAATTTCCAAAAAGTTCCATTTTTATGAAAAACATAATTCCTATAAGCATAACTTTCAGACTTGGGTTCGAATTTAAAAACCCATTTTTTATGGCTCTATGCTTCCAAAAAATGTGAACTTTTGGAATCATGATAAGAATCCTGGTTCAAATCGAAATCAGTCCCAAAATCTGCAAAAAGTTGCATTTCTGGAAAATTCATCATTGCTATGGGCACTTTTTTCAGACTTGGGTTCGAACTTAAAAAGCCATTTTTTATGGCTCTATGGTACCTATTCGGCTGAAATTTGAGAATCGTGATAAGAATCATAGTACAAATCGAAATCATTCATATTCACAAGCTGCATTTCTAGAAAATTCATCTTTCCTATGGGCACTGATTTCAGACTTGGGTTCGAACTTAAAAAGCCATTTTTTATGGCTCTATGGTACCTATTCAACTGAAATTTTAGAATCGTGATAAGAATCATGGTACAAATCGAAATCAGTCATATTCACAAGCTGCATTTCTAGAAAATTCATCTTTCCTATGGGCACTGATTTCAGACCTGGGTTCGAACTTAAAAAGCCATTTTTTATGGCTCTATGGTACCAAAAAGCTGAAATTTTGGAATCGTGATAATAATCATGTTTCAAATCGAAATCAGTTACAAAATCTGCAAAAAGTTGCATTTCTGCAAAATTCATCATTCCTATTGGCACTACTTTCTGACTTGGGTTCGAATTTAAAAAGCCATTTTTAATGGCTCTATGCTACCAAAAAAGCTGAAATTTTGGAATCGTGATAAGAATCATAGTTTAAATCGATATAATTCACAAAATTTCCAAAAAGTTCCATTTTTATGAAAAACATAATTCCTATAAGCATAACTTTCAGACTTGGGTTCGAATTTAAAAACCCATTTTTTATGGCTCTATGCTTCCAAAAAATGTGAACTTTTGGAATCATGATAAGAATCCTGGTTCAAATCGAAATCAGTCCCAAAATCTGCAAAAAGTTGCATTTCTGGAAAATTCATCATTCCTATTTGCACTGATTTCAGACTTGGGTTCGAACTTAAAAAGCCATTTTTTAGGGCTCTATGGTACCTATTAGGCTGAAAATATGGAATCGTGATAAGAATCATGGTCCAAATCGATATCAGTTACAAAATCTGCAAAATTTGCATTTTTATAAAAATCATAATTCCTATAAGCATAACATTCAGAATTGGGTTCGAACTTAAAAAGTCATTCTTTATGGCTCTATGGTACGAAAAAAGCTGAAATTTTGGAATCGTGATAATAATCATTGTGAAAATCGATATCAATCACAAAATCTCCAAAATGTTGCATTTGTATAAAAATCATAATTCCTATGGGCACTTCTTTCGGACTTTGGTTCGGATTTTAAAAGTCATTTTTTATGGCTCTATGGTACCAAAAAAGCTGAAATTTTGGAATCGTGATAAGAATCATGGTTCAATCGAAATCAGTTACAAAATCTGCAAAAAATTGCATTTCTGCAAAATTCATCATTCCTATGGGCACCACTTTCAGACTTGGGTTCGAATTTTAAAAACCATTTTTTATGGCTCGATGGTACCAAAAAAGCTGAAATTTTGGAATCGTGATTATAATCATGGTTCAATCGAAATCAGTTACAAAATCTGAAAAAAGTTGCATTTCTGCAAAATTCATCATTGCTATGGGCACTTTTTTCAGACTTGGGTTCGAACTTAAAAAGCCATTTTTTATGGCTCTATGGTACCTATTCGGCTGAAATTTTAGAATCGTGATAAGAATCATAGTACAAATCGAAATCAGTCATATTCACAAGCTGCATTTCTAGAAAATTCATCTTTCCTATGGGCACTGATTTCAGACTTGGGTTCGAACTTAAAAAGCCATTTTTTATGGCTCTATGGTACCTATTCAACTGAAATTTTAGAATCGTGATAAGAATCATGGTACAAATCGAAATCAGTCATATTCACAAGCTGCATTTCTAGAAAATTCATCTTTCCTATGGGCACTGATTTCAGACCTGGGTTCGAACTTAAAAAGCCATTTTTTATGGCTCTATGGTACCAAAAAGCTGAAATTTTGGAATTGTGATAATAATCATGTTTCAAATCGAAATCAGTTACAGAATCTGCAAAAAGTTGCATTTCTGCAAAATTCATCATTCCTATTGGCACTACTTTCTGACTTGGGTTCGAATTTAAAAAGCCATTTTTAATGGCTCTATGCTACCAAAAACGCTGAAATTTTGGAATCGTGATAAGAATCATAGTTTAAATCGATATAATTCACAAAATTTCCAAAAAGTTCCATTTTTATGAAAAACATAATTCCTATAAGCATAACTTTCAGGCTTGGGTTCAAATTTAAAAACCCATTTTTTATGGCTCTATGCTTCCAAAAAATGTGAACTTTTGGAATCATGATAAGAATCCTGGTTCAAATCGAAATCAGTCCCAAAATCTGCAAAAAGGTGCATTTCTGGAAAATTCATCATTCCTATAGGCACTGATTTCAGACTTGGGTTCGAACTTAAAAAATCATTCTTTATGGCTCTATGGTACCAAAAAAGCTGAAATTTTGGAATCGTTATAAGAATCCTGGATCAATTCGAAATCAGTCACAAAATCTGCAAAAAGTTGCATTTCTGGAAAATTCATCATTCCTATTTGCACTGATTTCAGACTTGGGTTCGAACCTAAAAAGCCATTTTTTATGGCTCTATGGTACCTATTAGGATGAAAATATGGAATCGTGATAAGAATCATGGTCCAAATCGAAATCAGTCATAAAATCTACAAAAAGGTGCATTTCTGGAAAATTCATCATTCCTATAGGCACTGATTTCAGACTTGGTTTCGAATTTTAAAAGTCATTCGTTATGGCTCTATGGTACCAAAAAAGCTGAAATTTAAAATTCGTGAAAAGATTCATGGTTCAAATTGATATCAGTCATAAAATCTCCAAAAAAATGCATTTTTATAAAAATCATAATTCCTATGGGCATTACTTTCTGACTTGGGTTCGAATTTAAAAAGCCATTTTTAATGGCTCTATGGTACCTATTAGGATGAAAATATGGAATCGTGATAAGAATCATGGTCCAAATCGAAATCGGTCATAAAATCTACAAAAAGGTGCATTTCTGGAAAATTCATCATTCCTATAGGCACTGATTTCAGACTTGGGTTCGAACTTAAAAAATCATTCTTTATGGCTCTATGGTACAAAAAAGCTGAAATTTTGGAATCGTTATAAGAATCATGGTTCAAATAGATATCAGTCACAAAATCTTCAAAAAGTTGCATTTATATAAAAATCATTATTCCTATGGGCATAACTTTCTGACTTGGGTTCGAATTTAAAAAGCCATTTTTAATGGCTCTATGCTACCAAAAAAGCTGAAATTTTGGAATCGTGATAAGAATCATAGTTTAAATCGATATAATTCACAAAATTTCCAAAAAGTTCCATTTTTATGAAAAACATAATTCCTATAAGCATAACTTTCAGACTTGGGTTCGAATTTAAAAACCCATTTTTTATGGCTCTATGCTTCCAAAAAATGTGAACTTTTGGAATCATGATAAGAATCCTGGTTCAAATCGAAATCAGTCCCAAAATCTGCAAAAAGTTGCATTTCTGGAAAATTCATCATTGCTATGGGCACTTTTTTCAGACTTGGGTTCGAACTTAAAAAGCCATTTTTTATGGCTCTATGGTACCTATTCGGCTGAAATTTGAGAATCGTGATAAGAATCATAGTACAAATCGAAATCATTCATATTCACAAGCTGCATTTCTAGAAAATTCATCTTTCCTATGGGCCCTGATTTCAGACTTGGGTTCGAACTTAAAAAGCCATTTTTTATGGCTCTATGGTACCTATTCAACTGAAATTTTAGAATCGTGATAAGAATCATGGTACAAATCGAAATCAGTCATATTCACAAGCTGCATTTCTAGAAAATTCATCTTTCCTATGGGCACTGATTTCAGACCTGGGTTCGAACTTAAAAAGCCATTTTTTATGGCTCTATGGTACCAAAAAGCTGAAATTTTGGAATCGTGATAATAATCATGTTTCAAATCGAAATCAGTTACAAAATCTGCAAAAAGTTGCATTTCTGCAAAATTCATCATTCCTATTGGCACTACTTTCTGACTTGGGTTCGAATTTAAAAAGCCATTTTTAATGGCTCTATGCTACCAAAAAAGCTGAAATTTTGGAATCGTGATAAGAATCATAGTTTAAATCGATATAATTCACAAAATTTCCAAAAAGTTCCATTTTTATGAAAAACATAATTCCTATAAGCATAACTTTCAGACTTGGGTTCGAATTTAAAAACCCATTTTTTATGGCTCTATGCTTCTAAAAAATGTGAACTTTTGGAATCATGATAACAATCCTGGTTCAAATCGAAATCAGTCCCAAAATCTGCAAACAGTTGCATTTCTGGAAAATTCATCATTCCTATTTGCACTGATTTCAGACTTGGGTTCGAACTTAAAAAGCCATTTTTTAGGGCTCTATGGTACCTATTAGGCTGAAAATATGGAATCGTGATAAGAATCATGGTCCAAATCGAAATCAGTCATAAAATCTACAAAAAGGTGCATTTCTGGAAAATTCATCATTCCTATAGGCACTGATTTCAGACTTGGTTTCGAATTTTAAAAGTCATTCGTTATGGCTCTATGGTACCAAAAAAGCTGAAATTTAAAATTCGTGAAAAGCTTCATGGTTCAAATTGATATCAGTCATAAAATCTCCAAAAAAATGCATTTTTATAAAAATCATAATTCCTATGGGCATTACTTTCTGACTTGGGTTCGAATTTAAAAAGCCATTTTTAATGGCTCTATGGTACCTATTTGGATGAAAATATGGAATCGTGATAAGAATCATGGTCCAAATCGAAATCGGTCATAAAATCTACAAAAAGGTGCATTTCTGGAAAATTCATCATTCCTATAGGCACTGATTTCAGACTTGGGTTCGAACTTAAAAAATCATTCTTTATGGCTCTATGGTACCAAAAAAGCTGAAATTTTGGAATCGTTATAAGAATCCTGGATCAATTCGAAATCAGTCACAAAATCTGCAAAAAGTTGCATTTCTGGAAAATTCATCATTCCTATTTGCACTGATTTCAGACTTGGGTTCGAACCTAAAAAGCCATTTTTTATGGCTCTATGGTACCTATTAGGATGAAAATATGGAATCGTGATAAGAATCATGGTCCAAATCGAAATCAGTCATAAAATCTACAAAAAGGTGCATTTCTGGAAAATTCATCATTCCTATAGGCACTGATTTCAGACTTGGTTTCGAATTTTAAAAGTCATTCGTTATGGCTCTATGGTACCAAAAAAGCTGAAATTTAAAATTCGTGAAAAGATTCATGGTTCAAATTGATATCAGTCATAAAATCTCCAAAAAAATGCATTTTTATAAAAATCATAATTCCTATGGGCATTACTTTCTGACTTGGGTTCGAATTTAAAAAGCCATTTTTAATGGCTCTATGGTACCTATTAGGATGAAAATATGGAATCGTGATAAGAATCATGGTCCAAATCGAAATCGGTCATAAAATCTACAAAAAGGTGCATTTCTGGAAAATTCATCATTCCTATAGGCACTGATTTCAGACTTGGGTTCGAACTTAAAAAATCATTCTTTATGGCTCTATGGTACAAAAAAGCTGAAATTTTGGAATCGTTATAAGAATCATGGTTCAAATAGATATCAGTCACAAAATCTTCAAAAAGTTGCATTTATATAAAAATCATTATTCCTATGGGCATAACTTTCTGACTTGGGTTCGAATTTAAAAAGCCATTTTTAATGGCTCTATGCTACCAAAAAAGCTGAAATTTTGGAATCGTGATAAGAATCATAGTTTAAATCGATATAATTCACAAAATTTCCAAAAAGTTCCATTTTTATGAAAAACATAATTCCTATAAGCATAACTTTCAGACTTGGGTTCGAATTTAAAAACCCATTTTTTATGGCTCTATGCTTCCAAAAAATGTGAACTTTTGGAATCATGATAAGAATCCTGGTTCAAATCGAAATCAGTCCCAAAATCTGCAAAAAGTTGCATTTCTGGAAAATTCATCATTGCTATGGGCACTTTTTTCAGACTTGGGTTCGAACTTAAAAAGCCATTTTTTATGGCTCTATGGTACCTATTCGGCTGAAATTTGAGAATCGTGATAAGAATCATAGTACAAATCGAAATCATTCATATTCACAAGCTGCATTTCTAGAAAATTCATCTTTCCTATGGGCACTGATTTCAGACTTGGGTTCGAACTTAAAAAGCCATTTTTTATGGCTCTATGGTACCTATTCAACTGAAATTTTAGAATCGTGATAAGAATCATGGTACAAATCGAAATCAGTCATATTCACAAGCTGCATTTCTAGAAAATTCATCTTTCCTATGGGCACTGATTTCAGACCTGGGTTCGAACTTAAAAAGCCATTTTTTATGGCTCTATGGTACCAAAAAGCTGAAATTTTGGAATCGTGATAATAATCATGTTTCAAATCGAAATCAGTTACAAAATCTGCAAAAAGTTGCATTTCTGCAAAATTCATCATTCCTATTGGCACTACTTTCTGACTTGGGTTCGAATTTAAAAAGCCATTTTTAATGGCTCTATGCTACCAAAAAAGCTGAAATTTTGGAATCGTGATAAGAATCATAGTTTAAATCGATATAATTCACAAAATTTCCAAAAAGTTCCATTTTTATGAAAAACATAATTCCTATAAGCATAACTTTCAGACTTGGGTTCGAATTTAAAAACCCATTTTTTATGGCTCTATGCTTCTAAAAAATGTGAACTTTTGGAATCATGATAAGAATCCTGGTTCAAATCGAAATCAGTCCCAAAATCTGCAAACAGTTGCATTTCTGGAAAATTCATCATTCCTATTTGCACTGATTTCAGACTTGGGTTCGAACTTAAAAAGCCATTTTTTAGGGCTCTATGGTACCTATTAGGCTGAAAATATGGAATCGTGATAAGAATCATGGTCCAAATCGAAATCAGTCATAAAATCTACAAAAAGGTGCATTTCTGGAAAATTCATCATTCCTATAGGCACTGATTTCAGACTTGGGTTCGAACTTAAAAAATCATTCTTTATGGCTCTATGGTACCAAAAAAGCTGAAATTTTGGAATCGTTATAAGAATCATGGTCCAAATCGAAATCAGTCATAAAATCTACAAAAAGGTGCATTTCTGGAAAATTCATCATTCCTATAGGCACTGATTTCAGACTTGGTTTCGAATTTTAAAAGTCATTCGTTATGGCTCTATGGTACCAAAAAAGCTGAAATTTAAAATTCGTGAAAAGATTCATGGTTCAAATTGATATCAGTCATAAAATCTCCAAAAAAATGCATTTTTATAAAAATCATAATTCCTATGGGCATTACTTTCTGACTTGGGTTCGAATTTAAAAAGCCATTTTTAATGGCTCTATGGTACCTATTAGGATGAAAATATGGAATCGTGATAAGAATCATGGTCCAAATCGAAATCGGTCATAAAATCTACAAAAAGGTGCATTTCTGGAAAATTCATCATTCCTATAGGCACTGATTTCAGACTTGGGTTCGAACTTAAAAAATCATTCTTTATGCCTCTATGGTACCAAAAAAGCTGAAATTTTGGAATCGTTATAAGAATCATGGTTCAAATAGATATCAGTCACAAAATCTCCAAAAAGTTGCATTTATATAAAAATCATTATTCCTATGGGCATAACTTTCTGACTTGGGTTCGAATTTAAAAAGCCATTTTTAATGGCTCTATGCTACCAAAAAAGCTGAAATTTTGGAATCGTGATAAGAATCATAGTTTAAATCGATATAATTCACAAAATTTCCAAAAAGTTCCATTTTTATGAAAAACATAATTCCTATAAGCATAACTTTCAGACTTGGGTTCGAATTTAAAAACCCATTTTTTATGGCTCTATGCTTCCAAAAAATGTGAACTTTTGGAATCATGATAAGAATCCTGGTTCAAATCGAAATCAGTCCCAAAATCTGCAAAAAGTTGCATTTCTGGAAAATTCATCATTCCTATTTGCACTGATTTCAGACTTGGGTTCGAACTTAAAAAGCCATTTTTTAGGGCTCTATGGTACCTATTAGGCTGAAAATATGGAATCGTGATAAGAATCATGGTCCAAATCGAAATCAGTCATAAAATCTACAAAAAGGTGCATTTCTGGAAAATTCATCATTCCTATAGGCACTGATTTCAGACTTGGTTTCGAATTTTAAAAGTCATTCGTTATGGCTCTATGGTACCAAAAAAGCTGAAATTTAAAATTCGTGAAAAGATTCATGGTTCAAATTGATATCAGTCATAAAATCTCCAAAAAAATGCATTTTTATAAAAATCATAATTCCTATGGGCATTACTTTCTGACTTGGGTTCGAATTTAAAAAGCCATTTTTAATGGCTCTATGGTACCTATTAGGATGAAAATATGGAATCGTGATAAGAATCATGGTCCAAATCGAAATCGGTCATAAAATCTACAAAAAGGTGCATTTCTGGAAAATTCATCATTCCTATAGGCACTGATTTCAGACTTGGGTTCGAACTTAAAAATTCATTCTTTATGGCTCTATGGTACCAAAAAAGCTGAAATTTTGGAATCGTTATAAGAATCCTGGATCAATTCGAAATCAGTCACAAAATCTACAAAAAGTTGCATTTCTGGAAAATTCATCATTCCTATTTGCACTGATTTCAGACTTGGGTTCGAACCTAAAAAGCCATTTTTTATGGCTCTATGGTACCTATTAGGCTGAAAATATGGAATCGTGATAAGAATCATGGTCCAAATCGAAATCAGTCATAAAATCTACAAAAAGGTGCATTTCTGGAAAATTCATCATTCCTATAGGCACTGATTTCAGACTTGGTTTCGAATTTTAAAAGTCATTCGTTATGGCTCTATGGTACCAAAAAAGCTGAAATTTAAAATTCGTGAAAAGATTCATGGTTCAAATTGATATCAGTCATAAAATCTCCAAAAAAATGCATTTTTATAAAAATCATAATTCCTATGGGCATTACTTTCTGACTTGGGTTCGAATTTAAAAAGCCATTTTTAATGGCTCTATGGTACCTATTAGGATGAAAATATGGAATCGTGATAAGAATCATGGTCCAAATCGAAATCGGTCATAAAATCTACAAAAAGGTGCATTTCTGGAAAATTCATCATTCCTATAGGCACTGATTTCAGACTTGGGTTCGAACTTAAAAAATCATTCTTTATGCCTCTATGGTACCAAAAAAGCTGAAATTTTGGAATCGTTATAAGAATCATGGTTCAAATAGATATCAGTCACAAAATCTCCAAAAAGTTGCATTTATATAAAAATCATTATTCCTATGGGCATAACTTTCTGACTTGGTTTCGAACTTAAAAAGCCATTTTTTATGGCTCTATGGTACCAAAAAGCTGAAATTTTGGAATCGTGATAATAATCATGTTTCAAATCGAAATCAGTTACAAAATCTGCAAAAAGTTGCATTTCTGCAAAATTCATCATTCCTATTGGCACTACTTTCTGACTTGGGTTCGAATTTAAAAAGCCATTTTTAATGGCTCTTTGCTACCAAAAAAGCTGAAATTTTGGAATCGTGATAAGAATCATAGTTTAAATCGATATAATTCACAAAATTTCCAAAAAGTTCCATTTTTATGAAAAACATAATTCCTATAAGGATAACTTTCAGACTTGGGTTCGAATTTAAAAACCCATTTTTTATGGCTCTATGCTTCTAAAAAATGTGAACTTTTGGAATCATGATAAGAATCCTGGTTCAAATCGAAATCAGTCCCAAAATCTGCAAACAGTTGCATTTCTGGAAATTTCATCATTCCTATTTGCACTGATTTCAGACTTGGGTTTGAACTTAAAAAGCCATTTTTTAGGGCTCTATGGTACCTATTAGGCTGAAAATATGGAATCGTGATAAGAATCATGGTCCAAATCGAAATCAGTCATAAAATCTACAAAAAGGTGCATTTCTGGAAAATTCATCATTCCTATAGGCACTGATTTCAGACTTGGTTTCGAATTTTAAAAGTCATTCGTTATGGCTCTATGGTACCAAAAAAGCTGAAATTTAAAATTCGTGAAAAGATTCATGGTTCAAATTGATATCAGTCATAAAATCTCCAAAAAAATGCATTTTTATAAAAATCATAATTCCTATGGGCATTACTTTCTGACTTGGGTTCGAATTTAAAAAGCCATTTTTAATGGCTCTATGGTACCTATTAGGATGAAAATATGGAATCGTGATAAGAATCATGGTCCAAATCGAAATCGGTCATAAAATCTACAAAAAGGTGCATTTCTGGAAAATTCATCATTCCTATAGGCACTGATTTCAGACTTGGGTTCGAACTTAAAAAATCATTCTTTATGGCTCTATGGTACAAAAAAAGCTGAAATTTTGGAATCGTTATAAGAATCCTGGATCAATTCGAAATCAGTCACAAAATCTGCAAAAAGTTGCATTTCTGGAAAATTCATCATTCCTATTTGCACTGATTTCAGACTTGGGTTCGAACCTAAAAAGCCATTTTTTATGGCTCTATGGTACCTATTAGGATGAAAATATGGAATCGTGATAAGAATCATGGTCCAAATCGAAATCGGTCATAAAATTTACAAAAAGGTGCATTTCTGGAAAATTCATCATTCCTATAGGCACTGATTTCAGACTTGGGTTCGAACTTAAAAAATCATTCTTTATGGCTCTATGGTACCAAAAAAGCTGAAATTTTGGAATCGTTATAAGAATCATGGTCCAAATCGAAATCAGTCATAAAATCTACAAAAAGGTGCATTTCTGGAAAATTCATCATTCCTATAGGCACTGATTTCAGACTTGGTTTCGAATTTTAAAAGTCATTCGTTATGGCTCTATGGTACCAAAAAAGCTGAAATTTAAAATTCGTGAAAAGATTCATGGTTCAAATTGATATCAGTCATAAAATCTCCAAAAAAATGCATTTTTATAAAAATCATAATTCCTATGGGCATTACTTTCTGACTTGGGTTCGAATTTAAAAAGCCATTTTTAATGGCTCTATGGTACCTATTAGGATGAAAATATGGAATCGTGATAAGAATCATGGTCCAAATCGAAATCGGTCATAAAATCTACAAAAAGGTGCATTTCTGGAAAATTCATCATTCCTATAGGCACTGATTTCAGACTTGGGTTCGAACTTAAAAAATCATTCTTTATGCCTCTATGGTACCAAAAAAGCTGAAATTTTGGAATCGTTATAAGAATCATGGTTCAAATAGATATCAGTCACAAAATCTCCAAAAAGTTGCATTTATATAAAAATCATTATTCCTATGGGCATAACTTTCTGACTTGGGTTCGAATTTAAAAAGCCATTTTTAATGGCTCTATGCTACCAAAAAAGCTGAAATTTTGGAATCGTGATAAGAATCATAGTTTAAATCGATATAATTCACAAAATTTCCAAAAAGTTCCATTTTTATGAAAAACATAATTCCTATAAGCATAACTTTCAGACTTGGGTTCGAATTTAAAAACCCATTTTTTATGGCTCTATGCTTCCAAAAAATGTGAACTTTTGGAATCATGATAAGAATCCTGGTTCAAATCGAAATCAGTCCCAAAATCTGCAAAAAGTTGCATTTCTGGAAAATTCATCATTCCTATTTGCACTGATTTCAGACTTGGGTTCGAACTTAAAAAGCCATTTTTTAGGGCTCTATGGTACCAAAAAAGCTGAAATTTTGGAATCGTGAAAAGAATCATGTTCCAAATCGAAATCAGTCACAAAATCTGCAAAAAGTTGCATTTCTGCAAAATTCATCATTCCTATGGGCACTTCTTTCAGACTTGGGTTCGAATTTTAAAAGCTATTTTTTGTGGCTCTATGGTACCAAAAAAGCTAAAATTTTGGAATCGTGATAAGAATCATGGTTCAAATCGAAATCAGTTACAAAATCTGCAGAAAGTTGCATTTCTGCAAAATTCATCCTTCCTATTGGCACTACTTTCAGACTTGGGTTCGAATTTTAAAAGCCATTTTTTATGGCTTTATGGTTCCAAAAAATATGAAATTTTGGAATCGTGAAAACAATCATGTTCCAAATCGATATCTAATCGATATCAAAAAATCTGCAAAATGATACATATCTGTTAAAGTCATCAGACTTGGGTTCGAGCTTTAAAAGTAATTTTTAATGGCTCTATTGTTCCAAAAAAGCTGAAATTTTGGAATCGTGATAAGAATCATGTTCTACATTGAAATCATTAACAAAATCTGCATAAAGTGTCATTTCTGGAAAATTCCTCATTTTTATGGACACTGATTTCAGACATGTGTTCGAACTTAAAAATCCATTTTTAATGGCTCTGCAATACGTTGCATTTCTGCAGAATTCATCATTCCTATGTGCACTACTTTCAGACTTGGGTTCGAATTTTAAAAACCATTTTTTATGGCTCGATGGTACCAAAAAAGCTGAAATTTTGGAATCGTGATAATAATCATGGTTCAATCGAAATCAGTTACAAAATCTGCAAAAAGTTGCATTATGCAAAATTCATCATTGCTATGTGCACTTTTTTAAGACTTGGGTTCGAACTTAAAAAGCCATTTTTTATGGCTCTATGGTACCTATTCGGCTGAATTTTTTTAATCGTGATAAGAATCATGGTACCAATCGAAATCAGTCACATTCACAAGATGCATTTCTAGAAAATTCATCTTTCGTATGGGCACTGATTTCAGACTTGGGTTCGAACTTAAGCCATTTTTTATGGCTCTATGATACATATAAGGATGAAAAATCGGAATCGTGATAAGAATCATGGTTCAAATCGAAATCCTTCACAAAATCTGCAAAAAATCGCATTTCTGGAAAATTCATCATTCCTATAGGCACTAATTTCAGACTTGGGTTCGAAATTAAAAAGCCATTTTTTATGGCTCTATGGTACCAAAAAAGGTAAAATTTTGGAATCGTGAGAAGAATCATGTTCCAAATCGATATAAGTCAAAAAATCTGCAAAATGATACAGATCTGTTAAAGTCATCAGACTTGGGTTCTAATTTAAAAGTCATATTTTCTGGTTCTATTGTACCTATCAGGCTGAAATTTTGAAATCGTTATAAGAATCATGGTCCAAATCGAAATCACTCACAAAATCTGTAAAAAGTTGCAAACCAGGAAAATTCTTCTTTCCTATGGGCACTGATTTCAGATTTGGTTTCGAACTTAAAAAGTCATCCTTTATGGCTCTATGGTACCAAAAAAGCTGAAATTTTGGAATCGTGATAAGAATTATGGTTCAAATCGATATCAGCCACAAAATCCCTAAAGAGTTGCATTTTATAAAAATCATAATTCTTATGGGCACTACTTTCAGACTTGGGTTCGAACTTAAAAAGCCATTTTTAATGGCTCTTTGCTACCAAAAAAGCTGAAATTTTGGAATCGTGATAAGAATCATAGTTTAAATCGATATAATTCACAAAATTTCCAAAAAGTTCCATTTTTATGAAAAACATAATTCCTATAAGGATAACTTTCAGACTTGGGTTCGAATTTAAAAACCCATTTTTTATGGCTCTATGCTTCTAAAAAATGTGAACTTTTGGAATCATGATAAGAATCCTGGTTCAAATCGAAATCAGTCCCAAAATCTGCAAACAGTTGCATTTCTGCAAAATTCATCCTTCCTATTGGCACTACTTTCAGACTTGGGTTCGAATTTTAAAAGCCATTTTTTATGGCTTTATGGTTCCAAAAAATATGAAATTTTGGAATCGTGAAAACAATCATGTTCCAAATCGATATCTAATCGATATCTAATCGATATCAAAAAATCTGCAAAATGATACATATCTGTTAAAGTCATCAGACTTGGGTTCGAGCTTTAAAAGTAATTTTTAATGGCTCTATTGTTCCAAAAAAGCTGAAATTTTGGAATCGTGATAAGAATCATGTTCTACATTGAAATCATTAACAAAATCTGCATAAAGTGTCATTTCTGGAAAATTCCTCATTTTTATGGACACTGATTTCAGACATGTGTTCGAACTTAAAAATCCATTTTTAATGGCTCTGCAATACGTTGCATTTCTGCAGAATTCATCATTCCTATGTGCACTACTTTCAGACTTGGGTTCGAATTTTAAAAACCATTTTTTATGGCTCGATGGTACCAAAAAAGCTGAAATTTTGGAATCGTGATAATAATCATGGTTCAATCGAAATCAGTTACAAAATCTGCAAAAAGTTGCATTATGCAAAATTCATCATTGCTATGTGCACTTTTTTAAGACTTGGGTTCGAACTTAAAAAGCCATTTTTTATGGCTCTATGGTACCTATTCGGCTGAATTTTTTTAATCGTGATAAGAATCATGGTACCAATCGAAATCAGTCACATTCACAAGATGCATTTCTAGAAAATTCATCTTTCGTATGGGCACTGATTTCAGACTTGGGTTCGAACTTAAGCCATTTTTTATGGCTCTATGATACATATAAGGATGAAAAATCGGAATCGTGATAAGAATCATGGTTCAAATCGAAATCCTTCACAAAATCTGCAAAAAATCGCATTTCTGGAAAATTCATCATTCCTATAGGCACTAATTTCAGACTTGGGTTCGAAATTAAAAAGCCATTTTTTATGGCTCTATGGTACCAAAAAAGGTAAAATTTTGGAATCGTGAGAAGAATCATGTTCCAAATCGATATAAGTCAAAAAATCTGCAAAATGATACAGATCTGTTAAAGTCATCAGACTTGGGTTCTAATTTAAAAGTCATATTTTCTGGTTCTATTGTACCTATCAGGCTGAAATTTTGAAATCGTTATAAGAATCATGGTCCAAATCGAAATCACTCACAAAATCTGTAAAAAGTTGCAAACCAGGAAAATTCTTCTTTCCTATGGGCACTGATTTCAGATTTGGTTTCGAACTTAAAAAGTCATCCTTTATGGCTCTATGGTACCAAAAAAGCTGAAATTTTGGAATCGTGATAAGAATTATGGTTCAAATCGATATCAGCCACAAAATCCCTAAAGAGTTGCATTTTATAAAAATCATAATTCTTATGGGCACTACTTTCAGACTTGGGTTCGAACTTAAAAAGACATTTTTTATGGCTCTATGGTACCTATAAGGCTGAAATTTTGGAATCGGGATAAGAATCATGGTTCAAATCGAAATCAGTTACAAAATCTGCAAAAAGTTGCATTTATATAAAAATCATTATTCCTATGGGCATAACTTTCTAACTTGGGTTCGAATTTAAAAAGCCATTTTTAATGGCTCTATGCTACCAAAAAAGCTGAAATTTTGGAATCGTGATAAAAATCCTGGTTAAAATCGATATTAATCAGAAAATCTGCAAAAAGTAGCATTTCTGGAAAATTCATCATTCCTATAGGCACTGATTTCAGACTTGGGTTCGTTATTAAAAAGTAATTTTTTAATGGCTCTATGGTACCAAAATTGATGAAATTTTGGAATCGTGATAAAAATCATAGTTTAAATCGATAAATTTCACAAAATTTCCCAAAAGTTCCAATTTTATAAAAATCATAATTCTTATGGGCACTACTTTCAGACTTGGGTTCGAATTTTAAAAGCCATTTTTTATGGCTTTATGGTTCCAAAATAGCTGAAATTTTGGAATCGTGATAATAATCATAGTTCAAATCGAAATCAGTCACAAAATCTGCAAGAAGTAGCATTTCTGGAAAATTCATCATTCCTATGGGAATTGATTTCAGACTTGGGTTCGAAATTAAAAGCCATTTTTTATGGCTCTATGGTACCAAAAAAGCTGAAATTTTGGAATCGTGAAAAGAATCATGTTCCAAATCGAAATCAGTCACAAAATCTGCAAAAAGTTGCATTTCTGCAAAATTCATCATTCCTATGGGCACTTCTTTCAGACTTGGGTTCGAATTTTAAAAGCTATTTTTTGTGGCTTTATGGTACCAAAAAAGCTGAAATTTTGGAATCGTGATAAGAATCATGGTTCAAATCGAAATCAGTTACAAAATCTGCAGAAAGTTGCATTTCTGCAAAATTCATCCTTCCTATTGGCACTACTTTCAGTCTTGGGTTCGAATTTTAAAAGCCATTTTTTATGGCTTTATGGTTCCAAAAAATATGAAATTTTGGAATCGTGAGAACAATCATGTTCCAAATCGATATAAGTCAAAAAATCTGCAAAATGATACATATCTGTTAAAGTCATCAGACTTGGGTTCGAACTTTAAAAGTCATTTTTAATGGCTCTATTGTTCCAAAAAAGCTGAAATTTTGGAATCGTGATAAGAATCATGTTTTTCATTGAAATCATTCACAAAATCTGCATAAAGTTTCATTTCTGGAAAATTCCTCATTTTTATGGACACTGATTTCAGACATGTGTTCGAACTTAAAAATCCATTTTTAATGGCTCTGCAATACGTTGCATTTCTGCAGAATTCATCATTCCTATGTGCACTACTTTCAGACTTGGGTTCGAATTTAAAAAACCATTTTTTATGGCTCGATGGTACCAAAAAAGCTGAAATTTTGGAATCGTGATAATAATCATGGTTCAATCGAAATCAGTTACAAAATCTGCAAAAAGTTGCATTATGCAAAATTCATCATTGCTATGGGCACTTTTTTAAGACTTGGGTTCGAACTTAAAAAGCCATTTTTTATGGCCCTATGGTACCTATTCAGCTGAATTTTTTTAATCGTGATAAGAATCATGGTACCAATCGAAATCAGTCACATTCACAAGATGCATTTCTAGAAAATTCATCTTTCGTATGGGCACTGATTTCAGACTTGGGTTCGAACTTAAGCCATTTTTTATGGCTCTATGATACATATAAGGATGAAAAATCGGAATCGTGATAAGAATCATGGTTCAAATCGAAATCCTTCACAAAATCTGCAAAAAATCGCATTTCTGGAAAATTCATCATTCCTATAGGCACTAATTTCAGACTTGGGTTCGAAATTAAAAAGCCATTTTTTATGGCTCTATGGTACCAAAAAAGGTAAAATTTTGGAATCGTGAGAAGAATCATGTTCCAAATCGATATAAGTCAAAAAATCTGCAAAATGATACAGATCTGTTAAAGTCATCAGACTTGGGTTCTAATTTAAAAGTAATATTTTCTGGTTCTATTGTACCTATCTGGCTGAAATTTTGAAATCGTTATAAGAATCATGGTCCAAATCGAAATCACTCACAAAATCTGTAAAAAGTTGCAAACCAGGAAAATTCTTCTTTCCTATGGGCACCGATTTCAGATTTGGTTTCGAACTTAAAAAGTCATCCTTTATGGCTCTATGGTACCAAAAAAGCTGAAATTTTGGAATCGTGATAAGAATTATGGTTCAAATCGATATCAGCCACAAAATCCCTAAAGAGTTGCATTTTATAAAAATCATAATTCTTATGGGCACTACTTTCAGACTTGGGTTCGAACTTAAAAAGACATTTTTTATGGCTCTATGGTACCTATAAGGCTGAAATTTTGGAATCGGGATAAGAATCATGGTTCAAATCGAAATCAGTTACAAAATCTGCAAAAAGTTGCATTTCTGCAAAATTCATCATTCCTATGGGCACTACTTTCAGACTTGGGTTCGAATTTTAAGTCATTTTTTATGGCTCTATGCTACCAAAAAACCTGAAATTTTGAAATCATTATAAGATTCATGGTTCAAATCTAAATCAGTCACAAAATCTGCAAAAAGTTGCATTTCTGGAAAATTCATCATTACTATGGGCTTTACTTTCAGACTTGGGTTCGAATTTTAAAAATGTTTTTTATGGCTCTATGGTACCAAAAAAGCTGAAATATCGAATCGTGATAAGAATCATGTTCTACATTGAAATCAGTCACATAATCTGCATAAAGTTGCATTTCTGGAAAATTCCTCATTTTTATGGACACTGATTTCGATGTGTTCGAACTTAAGCAGCCATTTTTAATGGCTCTGCAATACGTTGCATTTCTGCAGAATTCATCATTCCTATGGGCACTACTTTCAGACTTGGGTTCGAATTTTAAAAGCCATTTTTTATGGCTCTATGGTTCCAAAATAGCTGAAATTTTGGAATCGTGATAAGAATCATGTTCTACATTGAAATCAGTAACAAAATCTGCATTAAGTTGCATTTCTGGAAAATTCCTCATTTTTATGGACACTGATTTCATACATGTGTTCGAACTTAAAAAGCTATTTTTAATGGCTCTGCAATATGTTGCATTTCTGCAAAATTCATCATTCCTATGGGCACTACTTTCAGACTTGGGTTCGAATTTTAAAAGCCATTTTTAATGGCTCTATTGTTCCAAAAAAGCTGAAATTTTGGAATCGTGATAAGAATCATGTTCTACATTGAAATCAGTTACAAAATCTGCAAAAAGTTGCATTTCTGCAAAATTCATCATTCCTATGGGCACTACTTTCTGAAATTTTGGAATTGTGATAATAATCATGTTTCAAATCGAAATCAGTTACAGAATCTGCAAAAAGTTGCATTTCTGCAAAATTCATCATTCCTATTGGCACTACTTTCTGACTTGGGTTCGAATTTAAAAAGCCATTTTTAATGGCTCTATGCTACCAAAAAAGCTGAAATTTTGGAATCGTGATAAGAATCATAGTTTAAATCGATATAATTCACAAAATTTCCAAAAAGTTCCATTTTTATGAAAAACATAATTCCTATAAGCATAACTTTCAGGCTTGGGTTCAAATTTAAAAACCCATTTTTTATGGCTCTATGCTTCCAAAAAATGTGAACTTTTGGAATCATGATAAGAATCCTGGTTCAAATCGAAATCAGTCCCAAAATCTGCAAAAAGTTGCATTTCTGGAAAATTCATCATTCCTATTTGCACTGATTTCAGACTTGGGTTCGAACTTAAAAAGCCATTTTTTAGGGCTCTATGGTACCTATTAGGCTGAAAATATGGAATCGTGATAAGAATCATGGTACAAATCGAAATCAGTCATAAAATCTACAAAAAGGTGCATTTCTGGAAAATTCATCATTCCTATAGGCACTGATTTCAGACTTGGGTTCGAACTTAAAAAGCCATTTTTTAGGGCTCTATGGTACCTATTAGGCTGAAAATATGGAATCGTGATAAGAATCATGGTACAAATCGAAATCAGTCATAAAATCTACAAAAAGGTGCATTTCTGGAAAATTCATCATTCCTATAGGCACTGATTTCAGACTTGGTTTCGAATTTTAAAAGTCATTCGTTATGGCTCTATGGTACCAAAAAAGCTGAAATTTAAAATTCGTGAAAAGCTTCATGGTTCAAATTGATATCAGTCATAAAATCTCCAAAAAAAATGCATTTTTATAAAAATCATAATTCCTATGGGCATTACTTTCTGACTTGGGTTCGAATTTAAAAAGCCATTTTTAATGGCTCTATGGTACCTATTTGGATGAAAATATGGAATCGTGATAAGAATCATGGTCCAAATCGAAATCGGTCATAAAATCTACAAAAAGGTGCATTTCTGGAAAATTCATCATTCCTATAGGCACTGATTTCAGACTTGGGTTCGAACTTAAAAATTCATTCTTTATGGCTCTATGGTACCAAAAAAGCTGAAATTTTGGAATCGTTATAAGAATCCTGGATCAATTCGAAATCAGTCACAAAATCTGCAAAAAGTTGCATTTCTGGAAAATTCATCATTCCTATTTGCACTGATTTCAGACTTGGGTTCGAACCTAAAAAGCCATTTTTTATGGCTCTATGGTACCTATTAGGCTGAAAATATGGAATCGTGATAAGAATCATGGTCCAAATCGAAATCAGTCATAAAATCTACAAAAAGGTGCATTTCTGGAAAATTCATCATTCCTATAGGCACTGATTTCAGACTTGGTTTCGAATTTTAAAAGTCATTCGTTATGGCTCTATGGTACCAAAAAAGCTGAAATTTAAAATTCGTGAAAAGATTCATGGTTCAAATTGATATCAGTCATAAAATCTCCAAAAAAATGCATTTTTATAAAAATCATAATTCCTATGGGCATTACTTTCTGACTTGGGTTCGAATTTAAAAAGCCATTTTTAATGGCTCTATGGTACCTATTAGGATGAAAATATGGAATCGTGATAAGAATCATGGTCCAAATCGAAATCGGTCATAAAATCTACAAAAAGGTGCATTTCTGGAAAATTCATCATTCCTATAGGCACTGATTTCAGACTTGGGTTCGAACTTAAAAAATCATTCTTTATGCCTCTATGGTACCAAAAAAGCTGAAATTTTGGAATCGTTATAAGAATCATGGTTCAAATAGATATCAGTCACAAAATCTCCAAAAAGTTGCATTTATATAAAAATCATTATTCCTATGGGCATAACTTTCTGACTTGGATTCGAATTTAAAAAGCCATTTTTAATGGCTCTATGCTACCAAAAAAGCTGAAATTTTGGAATCGTGATAAAAATCCTGGTTAAAATCGATATTAATCAGAAAATCTGCAAAAAGTAGCATTTCTGGAAAATTTATCATTCCTATAGGCACTGATTTCAGACTTGGGTTCGTTATTAAAAAGTAATTTTTTAATGGCTCTATGGTACCAAAATTGATGAAATTTTGGAATCGTGATAAAAATCATAGTTTAAATCGATAAATTTCACAAAATTTCCTAAAAGTTCCAATTTTATAAAAATCATAATTCTTATGGGCACTACTTTCAGACTTGGGTTCGAATTTTAAAAGCCATTTTTTATGGCTTTATGGTTCCAAAATAGCTGAAATTTTGGAATCGTGATAATAATCATAGTTCAAATCGAAATCAGTCACAAAATCTGCAAGAAGTAGCATTTCTGGAAAATTCATCATTCCTATGGGAATTGATTTCAGACTTGGGTTCGAAATTAAAAGCCATTTTTTATGGCTCTATGGTACCAAAAAAGCTGAAATTTTGGAATCGTGAAAAGAATCATGTTCCAAATCGAAATCAGTCACAAAATCTGCAAAAAGTTGCATTTCTGCAAAATTCATCATTCCTATGGGCACTTCTTTCAGACTTGGGTTCGAATTTTAAAAGCTATTTTTTGTGGCTCTATGGTACCAAAAAAGCTGAAATTTTGGAATCGTGATAAGAATCATGGTTCAAATCGAAATCAGTTACAAAATCTGCAGAAAGTTGCATTTCTGCAAAATTCATCCTTCCTATTGGCACTACTTTCAGACTTGGGTTCGAATTTTAAAAGCCATTTTTATGGCTTTATGGTTCCAAAAAATATGAAATTTTGGAATCGTGAGAACAATCATGTTCCAAATCGATATCTAATCGATATCTAATCGATATCAAAAAATCTGCAAAATGATACATATCTGTTAAAGTCATCAGACTTGGGTTCGAACTTTAAAAGTCATTTTTAATGGCTCTATTGTTCCAAAAAAGCTGAAATTTTGGAATCGTGATAAGAATCATGTTCTACATTGAAATCATTCACAAAATCTGCATAAAGTGTCATTTCTGGAAAATTCCTCATTTTTATGGACACTGATTTCAGACATGTGTTCGAACTTAAAAATCCATTTTTAATGGCTCTGCAATACGTTGCATTTCTGCAGAATTCATCATTCCTATGTGCACTACTTTCAGACTTGGGTTCGAATTTTAAAAACCATTTTTTATGGCTCGATGGTACCAAAAAAGCTGAAATTTTGGAATCGTGATAATAATCATGGTTCAATCGAAATCCGTTACAAAATCTGCAAAAAGTTGCATTTTGCAAAATTCATCATTGCTATGGGCACTTTTTTAAGACTTGGGTTCGAACTTAAAAAGCCATTTTTTATGGCTCTATGGTACCTATTCGGCTGAATTTTTTTAATCGTGATAAGAATCATGGTACCAATCGAAATCAGTCACATTCACAAGATGCATTTCTAGAAAATTCATCTTTCGTATGGGCACTGATTTCAGACTTGGGTTCGAACTTAAGCCATTTTTTATGGCTCTATGATACATATAAGGATGAAAAATCGGAATCGTGATAAGAATCATGGTTCAAATCGAAATCCTTCACAAAATCTGCAAAAAATCGCATTTCTGGAAAATTCATCATTCATCATTCATCATTATAGGCACTAATTTCAGACTTGGGTTCGAAATTAAAAAGCCATTTTTTATGGCTCTATGGTACCAAAAAAGGTAAAATTTTGGAATCGTGAGAAGAATCATGTTCCAAATCGATATAAGTCAAAAAATCTGCAAAATGATACAGATCTGTTAAAGTCATCAGACTTGGGTTCTAATTTAAAAGTCATATTTTCTGGTTCTATTGTACCTATCAGGCTGACATTTTGAAATCGTTATAAGAATCATGGTCCAAATCGAAATCACTCACAAAATCTGTAAAAAGTTGCAAACCAGGAAAATTCTTCTTTCCTATGGGCACCGATTTCAGATTTGGTTTCGAACTTAAAAAGTCATCCTTTATGGCTCTATGGTACCAAAAAAGCTGAAATTTTGGAATCGTGATAAGAATTATGGTTCAAATCAATATCAGCCACAAAATCCCTAAAGAGTTGCATTTTATAAAAATCATAATTCTTATGGGCACTACTTTCAGACTTGGGTTCGAACTTAAAAAGACATTTTTTATGGCTCTATGGTACCTATAAGGCTGAAATTTTGGAATCGGGATAAGAATCATGGTTCAAATCGAAATCAGTTACAAAATCTGCAAAAAGTTGCATTTCTGCAAAATTCATCATTCCTATGGGCACTACTTTCAGACTTGGGTTCGAATTTTAAGTCATTTTTTATGGCTCTATGGTACCAAAAAAGCTGAAATATCGAATCGTGATAAGAATCATGTTCTACATTGAAATCAGTCACATAATCTGCATAAAGTTGCATTTCTGGAAAATTCCTCATTTTGATGGACACTGATTTCGATGTGTTCGAACTTAAGCAGCCATTTTTAATGGCTCTGCAATATGTTGCATTTCTGCAGAATTCATCATTCCTATGGGCACTACTTTCAGACTTGGGTTCGAATTTTAAAAGCCATTTTTTATGGCTCTATGGTTCCAAAATAGCTGAAATTTTGGAATCGTGATAAGAATCATGTTCTACATTGAAATCAGTAACAAAATCTGCATTAAGTTGCATTTCTGGAAAATTCCTCATTTTTATGGACACTGATTTCAGACATGTGTTCGAACTTAAAAAGCCATTTTTAATGGCTCTGCAATATGTTGCATTTCTGCAAAATTCATAATTCCTATGGGCACTACTTTAAGACTTGGGTTCGAATTTTAAAAGCCATTTTTAATGGCTCTATTGTTCCAAAAAAGCTGAAATTTTGGAATCGTGATAAGAATCATGTTCTACATTGAAATCAGTTACAAAATCTGCAAAAAGTTGCATTTCTGCAAAATTCATCATTCCTATGGGCACTACTTTCAGACTTGGGTTCGAATTTTAAAAGCCATTTTTTATGGCTCTATGGTTCCAAAAAAGCTGAAATTTTGGAATCGTGATAAGAATCATGGTTAAATCGAAATCAGTTATAAAATCTGCAAAAAGTTGCATTTCTGCAAAATTCATCATTCCTATTGGCACTACTTTCAGACTTGGGTTCGAATTTTAAAAGCCATTTTTTAGTAGCTCTTTGGTTTCAAAATAGCTGAAATTTCGGAATCGTGATAAGAATTATTGTTCAAATCGAAATCAGTCACAAAATCATAATTCTTATTGCCACTTCTTTCAGATTTGGGTTCGAATTTAAATAGCCATTATTAATGGCTTTATGGTATCTATCAGGCTGAAATTATGGAATCGTTATAAGAATCATGGTCCAAATCGATATCAGTTACAAAATCTGCAAAATTTGCATTTTTATAAAAATCATAATTCCTATAAGCATAACTTTCAGAATTGGGTTCGAACTTAAAAAGTCATTCTTTATGGCTCTATGGTACGAAAAAAGCTGAAATTTTGGAATCGTGATAATAATCATTGTGAAAATCGATATCAATCACAAAATCTCCAAAATGTTGCATTTGTATAAAAATCATAATTCCTATGGGCACTTCTTTCGGACTTTGGTTCGGATTTTAAAAGTCATTTTTTATGGCTCTATGGTACCAAAAAAGCTGAAATTTTGGAATCGTGATAAGAATCATGGTTCAATCGAAATCAGTTACAAAATCTGCAAAAAATTGCATTTCTGCAAAATTCATCATTCCTATGGGCACCACTTTCAGACTTGGGTTCGAATTTTAAAAACCATTTTTTATGGCTCGATGGTACCAAAAAAGCTGAAATTTTGGAATCGTGATTATAATCATGGTTCAATCGAAATCAGTTACAAAATCTGAAAAAAGTTGCATTTCTGCAAAATTCATCATTGCTATGGGCACTTTTTTCAGACTTGGGTTCGAACTTAAAAAGCAATTTTTTATGGCTCTATGGTACCTATTCGGCTGAAATTTTAGAATCGTGATAAGAATCATAGTACAAATCGAAATCAGTCATATTCACAAGCTGCATTTCTAGAAAATTCATCTTTCCTATGGGCACTGATTTCAGACTTGGGTTCGAACTTAAAAAGCCATTTTTTATGGCTCTATGGTACCTATTCAACTGAAATTTTAGAATCGTGATAAGAATCATGGTACAAATCGAAATCAGTCATATTCACAAGCTGCATTTCTAGAAAATTCATCTTTCCTATGGGCACTGATTTCAGACCTGGGTTCGAACTTAAAAAGCCATTTTTTATGGCTCTATGGTACCAAAAAGCTGAAATTTTGGAATCGTGATAAGAATCATAGTTTAAATCGATATAATTCTCAAAATTTCCAAAAAGTTCCATTTTTATGAAAAACATAATTCCTATAAGCATAACTTTCAGACTTGGGTTCGAATTTAAAAACCCATTTTTTATGGCTCTATGCTTCCAAAAAATGTGAACTTTTGGAATCATGATAAGAATCCTGGTTCAAATCGAAATCAGTCCCAAAATCTGCAAACAGTTGCATTTCTGGAAAATTCATCATTCCTATTTGCACTGATTTCAGACTTGGGTTCGAACTTAAAAAGCCATTTTTTAGGGCTCTATGGTACCTATTAGGCTGAAAATATGGAATCGTGATAAGAATCATGGTCCAAATCGAAATCAGTCATAAAATCTACAAAAAGGTGCATTTCTGGAAAATTCATCATTCCTATAGGCACTGATTTCAGACTTGGTTTCGAATTTTAAAAGTCATTCGTTATGGCTCTATGGTACCAAAAAAGCTGAAATTTAAAATTCGTGAAAAGATTCATAGTTCAAATTGATATCAGTCATAAAATCTCCAAAAAAATGCATTTTTATAAAAATCATAATTCATATGGGCATTATTTTCTGACTTGGGTTCGAATTTAAAAAGCCATTTTTAATGGCTCTATGGTACCTATTAGGATGAAAATATGGAATCGTGATAAGAATCATGGTCCAAATCGAAATCGGTCATAAAATCTACAAAAAGGTGCATTTCTGGAAAATTCATCATTCCTATAGGCACTGATTTCAGACTTGGGTTCGAAATTAAAAAATCATTCTTTATGGCTCTATGGTACCAAAAAAGCTGAAATTTTGGAATCGTTATAAGAATCCTGGATCAATTCGAAATCAGTCACAAAATCTGCAAAAAGTTGCATTTCTGGAAAATTCATCATTCCTATTTGCACTGATTTCAGACTTGGGTTCGAACCTAAAAAGCCATTTTTTATGGCTCTATGGTACCTATTAGGATGAAAATATGGAATCGTGATAAGAATCATGGTCCAAATCGAAATCGGTCATAAAATCTACAAAAAGGTGCATTTCTGGAAAATTCATCATTCCTATAGGCACTGATTTCAGACTTGGGTTCGAACTTAAAAAATCATTCTTTATGGCTCTATGGTACCAAAAAAGCTGAAATTTTGGAATCGTTATAAGAATCATGGTCCAAATCGAAATCGGTCATAAAATCTACAAAAAGGTGCATTTCTGGAAAATTCATCATTCCTATAGGCACTGATTTCAGACTTGGTTTCGAATTTTAAAAGTCATTCGTTATGGCTCTATGGTACCAAAAAAGCTGAAATTTAAAATTCGTGAAAAGATTCATGGTTCAAATTGATATCAGTCATAAAATCTCCAAAAAAAATGCATTTATATAAAAATCATAATTCCTATGGGCATTACTTTCTGACTTGGGTTCGAATTTAAAAAGCCATTTTTAATGGCTCTATGGTACCTATTAGGATGAAAATATGGAATCGTGATAAGAATCATGGTCCAAATCGAAATCGGTCATAAAATCTAGAAAAAGGTGCATTTCTGGAAAATTCATCATTCCTATAGGCACTGATTTCAGACTTGGGTTCGAACTTAAAAAATCATTCTTTATGCCTCTATGGTACCAAAAAAGCTGAAATTTTGGAATCGTTATAAGAATCATGGTTCAAATAGATATCAGTCACAAAATCTCCAAAAAGTTGCATTTATATAAAAATCATTATTCCTATGGGCATAACTTTCTGACTTGGGTTCGAATTTAAAAAGCCATTTTTAATGGCTCTATGCTACCAAAAAAGCTGAAATTTTGGAATCGTGATAAGAATCATAGTTTAAATCGATATAATTCACAAAATTTCCAAAAAGTTCCATTTTTATGAAAAACATAATTCCTATAAGCATAACTTTCAGACTTGGGTTCGAATTTAAAAACCCATTTTTTATGGCTCTATGCTTCCAAAAAATGTGAACTTTTGGAATCATGATAAGAATCCTGGTTCAAATCGAAATCAGTCCCAAAATCTGCAAAAAGTTGCATTTCTGGAAAATTCATCATTCCTATTTGCACTGATTTCAGACTTGGGTTCTTTTTTTTTTTTTTTTTTTTTTTTTTTTTATAGTGAATACCTCACAAGAGTTCCAACTGCTCCCGTCTGGAGCCACTGAGACTATGGCATCCCCAATTGGGGGATGTTGTGAGGCTGAAGGTAAGTGGGGAAGGGAAAGAGGAAGGTGGGGAAGTACCTGGCTATTCAGATCTAGTCACTAAACACGGCTAAAGCCATTTGGAGCAACGTTTCAATTCTGAATGGTGGTCTTACACCAGGGCGATACTGGTAGTATCTTCCACTCTGGAACGTGCCGCAAATATACTATATATTATTTTAATTAATTAATTGTGAAATAACACAAATTAATCAAATAAAATTTATTTGCGCACGCCGGGTTCGAACCCGCGACCTTCGGAATGGCAGTCCAATGCGTTACCACTGGACTATGCCGGCCGTCGGTTCGAACCTAAAAAGCCATTTTTTATGGCTCTATGGTACCTATTAGGCTGAAAATATGGAATCGTGATAAGAATCATGGTCCAAATCGAAATCAGTCATAAAATCTACAAAAAGGTGCATTTCTGGAAAATTCATCATTCCTATAGGCACTGATTTCAGACTTGGTTTCGAATTTTAAAAGTCATTCGTTATGGCTCTATGGTACCAAAAAAGCTGAAATTTAAAATTCGTGAAAAGATTCATGGTTCAAATTGATATCAGTCATAAAATCTCCAAAAAAATGCATTTTTATAAAAATCATAATTCCTATGGGCATTACTTTCTGACTTGGGTTCGAATTTAAAAAGCCATTTTTAATGGCTCTATGGTACCTATTAGGATGAAAATATGGAATCGTGATAAGAATCATGGTCCAAATCGAAATCGGTCATAAAATCTACAAAAAGGTGCATTTCTGGAAAATTCATCATTCCTATAGGCACTGATTTCAGACTTGGGTTCGAACTTAAAAAATCATTCTTTATGCCTCTATGGTACCAAAAAAGCTGAAATTTTGGAATCGTTATAAGAATCATGGTTCAAATAGATATCAGTCACAAAATCTCCAAAAAGTTGCATTTATATAAAAATCATTATTCCTATGGGCATAACTTTCTGACTTGGGTTCGAACTTAAAAAGCCATTTTTTATGGCTCTATGGTACCAAAAAGCTGAAATTTTGGAATCGTGATAATAATCATGTTTCAAATCGAAATCAGTTACAAAATCTGCAAAAAGTTGCATTTCTGCAAAATTCATCATTCCTATTGGCACTACTTTCTGACTTGGGTTCGAATTTAAAAAGCCATTTTTAATGGCTCTTTGCTACCAAAAAAGCTGAAATTTTGGAATCGTGATAAGAATCATAGTTTAAATCGATATAATTCACAAAATTTCCAAAAAGTTCCATTTTTATGAAAAACATAATTCCTATAAGCATAACTTTCAGACTTGGGTTCGAATTTAAAAACCCATTTTTTATGGCTCTATGCTTCTAAAAAATGTGAACTTTTGGAATCATGATAAGAATCCTGGTTCAAATCGAAATCAGTCCCAAAATCTGCAAAAAGTTGCATTTCTGGAAAATTCATCATTCCTATAGGCACTGATTTCAGACTTGGGTTCGTTATTAAAAAGTAATTTTTTAATGGCTCTATGGTACCAAAATTGATGAAATTTTGGAATCGTGATAAAAATCATAGTTTAAATCGATAAATTTCACAAAATTTCCCAAAAGTTCCAATTTTATAAAAATCATAATTCTTATGGGCACTACTTTCAGACTTGGGTTCGAATTTTAAAAGCCATTTTTTATGGCTTTACGGTTCCAAAATAGCTGAAATTTTGGAATCGTGATAATCATCATAGTTCAAATCGAAATCAGTCACAAAATCTGCAAGAAGTAGCATTTCTGGAAAATTCATCATTCCTATGGGAATTGATTTCAGACTTGGGTTCGAATTTTAAAAGCTATTTTTTGTGGCTCTATGGTACCAAAAAAGCTGAAATTTTGGAATCGTGATAAGAATCATGGTTCAAATCGAAATCAGTTACAAAATCTGCAAAAAGTTGCATTTCTGCAAAATTCATCATTCCTATGGGCACTTCTTTCAGACTTGGGTTCGAATTTTAAAAGCTATTTTTTGTGGCTCTATGGTACCAAAAAAGCTGAAATTTTGGAATCGTGATAAGAATCATGGTTCAAATCGAAATCAGTTACAAAATCTGCAGAAAGTTGCATTTCTGCAAAATTCATCCTTCCTATTGGCACTACTTTCAGACTTGGGTTCGAATTTTAAAAGCCATTTTTTATGGCTTTATGGTTCCAAAAAATATGAAATTTTGGAATCGTGAGAACAATCATGTTCCAAATCGATATAAGTCAAAAAATCTGCAAAATGATACATATCTGTTAAAGTCATCAGACTTGGGTTCGAACTTTAAAAGTCATTTTTAATGGCTCTATTGTTCCAAAAAAGCTGAAATTTTGGAATCGTGATAAGAATCATGTTCTACATTGAAATCATTCACAAAATCTGCATAAAGTTTCATTTCTGGAAAATTCCTCATTTTTATGGACACTGATTTCAGACATGTGTTCGAATTTTAAAAACCATTTTTTATGGCTCGATGGTACCAAAAAAGCTGAAATTTTGGAATCGTGATAATAATCATGGTTCAATCGAAATCAGTTACAAAATCTGCAAAAAGTTGCATTATGCAAAATTCATCATTGCTATGGGCACTTTTTTAAGACTTGCGTTCGAACTTAAAAAGCCATTTTTTATGGCTCTATGGTACCTATTCAGCTGAATTTTTTTAATCGTGATAAGAATCATGGTACCAATCGAAATCAGTCACATTCACAAGATGCATTTCTAGAAAATTCATCTTTCGTATGGGCACTGATTTCAGACTTGGGTTCGAACTTAAGCCATTTTTTATGGCTCTATGATACATATAAGGATGAAAAATCGGAATCGTGATAAGAATCATGGTTCAAATCGAAATCCTTCACAAAATCTGCAAAAAATCGCATTTCTGGAAAATTCATCATTCCTATAGGCACTAATTTCAGACTTGGGTTCGAAATTAAAAAGCCATTTTTTATGGCTCTATGGTACCAAAAAAGGTAAAATTTTGGAATCGTGAGAAGAATCATGTTCCAAATCGATATAAGTCAAAAAATCTGCAAAATGATACAGATCTGTTAAAGTCATCAGACTTGGGTTCTAATTTAAAAGTCATATTTTCTGGTTCTATTGTACCTATCAGGCTGAAATTTTGAAATCGTTATAAGAATCATGGTCCAAATCGAAATCACTCACAAAATCTGTAAAAAGTTGCAAACCAGGAAAATTCTTCTTTCCTATGGGCACCGATTTCAGATTTGGTTTCGAACTTAAAAAGTCATCCTTTATGGCTCTATGGTACCAAAAAAGCTGAAATTTTGGAATCGTGATAAGAATTATGGTTCAAATCGATATCAGCCACAAAATCCCTAAAGAGTTGCATTTTATAAAAATCATAATTCTTATGGGCACTACTTTCAGACTTGGGTTCGAACTTAAAAAGACATTTTTTATGGCTCTATGGTACCTATAAGGCTGAAATTTTGGAATCGGGATAAGAATCATGGTTCAAATCGAAATCAGTTACAAAATCTGCAAAAAGTTGCATTTCTGCAAAATTCATCATTCCTATGGGCACTACTTTCAGACTTGGGTTCGAATTTTAAGTCATTTTTTATGGCTCTATGCTACCAAAAAACCTGAAATTTTGAAATCATTATAAGATTCATGGTTCAAATCTAAATCAGTCACAAAATCTGCAAAAAGTTGCATTTCTGGAAAATTCATCATTACTATGGGCTTTACTTTCAGACTTGGGTTCGAATTTTAAAAATTTTTTTTATGGCTCTATGGTACCAAAAAAGCTGAAATATCGAATCGTGATAAGAATCATGTTCTACATTGAAATCAGTCACATAATCTGCATAAAGTTGCATTTCTGGAAAATTCCTCATTTTTATGGACACTGATTTCGATGTGTTCGAACTTAAGCAGCCATTTTTAATGGCTCTGCAATACGTTGCATTTCTGCAGAATTCATCATTCCTATGGGCACTACTTTCAGACTTGGGTTCGAATTTTAAAAGCCATTTTTTATGGCTCTATGGTTCCAAAATAGCTGAAATTTTGGAATCGTGATAAGAATCATGGTTAAATCGAAATCAGTTATAAAATCTGCAAAAAGTTGCATTTCTACAAAATTCATCATTCCTATTGGCACTACTTTCAGACTTGGGTTCGAATTTTAAAAGCCATTTTTTATGGCTCTATGGTACCAAAAAAGCTGAAAATTTGGAATCGTGATAAGTATCATGGTTCAAATTGAAATCAGTCACAAAATCTGCAAAAACTTGCATTTCTGCAAAATTCATCATTCCTATGGGCACTGATCGAACTTAAAGAGCCATTTTTATGGCTCTATGGTACCTATTCGGCTGAAAGTCGTGAGTCTGATAATGCATAAAAGTCTGAATAATTATGCACTTCTGTTAAAGTCATCATTGCTATGGGCACTGATTTCAGGCTTGTTTTTTTTTGTTTTTTGTTTTTTTTTTTTTTCTTCATATATATCCCGTTAAACTACAGTTAAGTAGTTTGTCAAACAGGATTTTTATTACAAATTTTTACAGATTCCAACTGAGACCTCAATTTATACAATAACAATAAACTTACACATTAAATCCCCTAATACAAATTATTTCTACCTAGTAGCCATGTTTTCAGCAAATATCTGACTCTATTTGGAAATTCGCATTTCTTAATATTACCAGGTAGCATATTATATATTTTAGGCACATTATACTCAAGGGTTCGCTGTCCGTATTTATTATTATGTTTAGGTACAAGCATGCCTTCATTCTTTGTGAACCTAGTATTGTGCCCATGTTCAACTTTCCTCTTATGCTCAGAGTCAGATATGTGCTGAATCAATATTTTATACCACAATAAGGCCTGCACCGGCAAAACTGTTAAATTTTGATATAAAAGTGAAATGTTTCGTCTCTGCGAAAAAAATTTTTTTTTTTTTTTGTTCGAACTTATAAAGCCATTTTTTATGGCTCTATGGTACCAAAAAAGTTGAAAATTTGGAATCGTGATAAGAATCATGGTCCAAATCGATAACAATCATAAAATCTGCAAAAAGTTGCATTTCTGGAAAACTCATCATTCCTATGGGCCGAATTTTTTTCTAAGGTATCCCCATTTGGGTTATGCATGCGGTGTGGGTGAAGGGAGTAGGATTTGAATTATTTCATTCAAAATCACATGGAAAAAGCGCAACATGCGAATTGTTTTTCTAGGTTTAGTAGCAACCCATGAAATACTTTCGATTTCCAGTATTTGGAATGTCGATATTCTAAAAATATTTAGAGGAAAGTATTTTCTTAACTCGAAATATTTTGGTATTGTTTTTAAACTGAAACCTTTAAAACATATCCGAGTAGTAAACGAGTGGAAAAATGTGTCAGATTCCCACCCAGGTGTCGTGAGTTCAAATCACTACTAGCCAAGTCCTCCATTGGTGCACAAGCAACATTTTCTTCATACCTTAAATATTATTTTCTGAGGTCTGTGTCCTCAATATGTACTATTTTCAAAGCTGAAAATGAAATTACCCAAAGATGACACATTATGCCTTAAAATTAATTTATTTCCTATCATGCCTCCTGTGTGGAGTTATTAAAAAAATAAAATAAAAATTTGGCTCCACCCCAAAGTTAGAACCCTTGGCCGGGGCCTCTTGGGACTAGACAGAAGTCCAGCCCTGACCGAGACGACGTATTACGTCTGTATCTGGCACTGTCATATTTATTAATAAAAAAACGACCAGTAAAAAACAAAGTTTTTGATAATATTTTATTAATTTAAAAATATATACTTTTTTTAGTTCGACTGTTGATTGAACCTTTCTCCCCAGGCAAAATCCCAATTGGGTAGTACTGACATTTATTTCGTTTATTAACAGCAGTAATGTCATCCAATTTCAGAGAAATGCGTATACATCCGCGTGTCTATGTGTTATTTCCACAGAATGCATTGTCATCGACAGCGAGTCTATCCGCCGAGTTTCAGCTCAAACAGATGTCGGGAAGTGGGTTAGTTTCCTCTTGCAAGATTCCAATTGTTCATACATTCATTAAAGTGGTTTTGGCGCCAGTTATAAACGTCTTTTTTTCTTATAATTTTTTATTAATTTAATAATGGCAACGATGGCAGGGCTGTCAATTAAGTTGTCAATGACTCTGTGTAATAAAAAGTCTGACATAATTCTCCTGTTCTGACGTTATTGTATTGTTATTTACGTTATTTTATTATTATTATATTGCTTTGCTTAAATATTTTTTTCAACTTATAAACGGTCACTTATCTAATAATGAGATACTGGCCCAACTAAATTTTTTTGTACCAGAGTCTCACTCTCGAGGACGTCATCACAATCTTCTATATTACTATATTGAAGCTCTACTGAGCAAGCCGCACTAATTTATTTATGTACTCACCTGTGGGGAGAGCTACGTGCTTTTTGAATGCAGTAGATAAAAAAATAGATTTATTTTTTGTGTCCTATAGCGCATTTGCGAGATTTTTGGCATTGCATATGCACTACATAAATGGTACAATTATAACGTCTTAGGCTATATTACCTGTAATTGTTATAAATAAATGTACAAATTAAATATATAAATAAATAAATAAATATTAGGTGCAACTGATTCATCAAACTGACATAATTAATTGGATTGCTTGTTGCGCAGATCGTGCACCCTATTGGTCAGTGAGTGTGTCTGTTAGTTGGTTGTTTATGTTTTGCAGAAGAATGTTATATTTTGTCTTGTATTCCTAGTCGGCACATGGAATTTAATAGTAACGATGGCAGGACTGTCAATTAAGTTGTTAATGTGTAACACAACCAGGTCTGTCATAATTCTCCTGTCAGACAGTGTTCTTACGCAGGGTACTCACCTAACCGTGTAACATGTAACGTATCTGATTTTGTATCAAGTGAGTACGTAGGCGCGAGCCTACTGCGAGCCGCTCGAGGGTGGAGCGCAGTGTGCTCGCAGTGACCCGCCGATGACGGTTTCACTGCGAGCACCATAGCGAGCACTAAAGGCGGATCCGGGAGGTCGTAGCTGGATACGCGGTTACCGTGGACGAGCCGTACCCACTTGCAGATTGATACAGTATCAGATACGTTACATGCTACACTCTTGGTGAGTACCCTGCTTTAGATGCAATTGATTCACCAAACTGACAAAATTAATGTAATCAATTGGAATTCTGAGCTTAAAATGTATTTACCTAAGAAATTTGTTCTGAACTCGTTCTATATTGTATAGAGTGAACTTTAAACAAAGGGGACCAAATAGGTGAATTATATTCCACTTGACTTATTACTAAGAGTATTCTCATACAATCAATTAAAGTTCTGCAAAGGAAGCCAAGCATCTCAAGCCTTATTGGTTATATCGTTAATGTGTGCAATGAATGTCGAAGTATTACACAAATTTGTGACACTGGTATTAATTTAAAATTATTTAATGTATACTTATGTAAGATATTATAATGAGTTTTGGAAAATCGTATTACTTGGCATTTCTGAATGTTAAAAATAAATTTACCTTACCTACCTTTATTTAATAAATTAAGAATAGAAGAACGATTTAGATTGGGCAATTTCTTCCGTATCTCTTAAACTGATTTTGAAGAACTTGTTTTAATTAAACGCAATGTGGCGAAGAGTTGTTTTTTCACCAGAAATTTTAATTGACATTCAAATGGCGATTCAAAACAATAATTACTATCATAAATTGTTCCATAGGTTTAGTGGGCTCTCTACAATTAATTAATAGACTTGAAGAGCTTTATTTGACTCCTCAGGCCTCAAGCACATTCTGTCAGAAGGTAATTAAAAGTTTCTGTAATTAAAATTACTGGTAATGAAAAAATATATAAAAACACACTTATTTTATTAGAAAAACTAGCTGTATCCCACCATGCGGTGCTATGGCTCAGTCTGTCTGTGTAGATAGAAAAACAAAATGGCGGGTGTTGCTTTTACGTCCAACAGATGGCGCTGTTTAAAAAAAAAACAACATGTTTTTACCTGTCACAGGTAACATCTATATAATAGAATATATAAAAACACATCAAATGTGTTCAATTCAAATGCAACGTTGTGTCAAAATTTCAAAGAAATCGGTTGAAGTACTTTCGGAGATTTAAGATTTTGATCAAACAAACACTTACATTTTTATTTATTTAGAAAATGTATTCCAAGCGTTAATGTCACCTCACATTTTTTTTCATTTCGCATAAAAATAATTAATAAAAAAATTTTTTTCAAATTGCGGACAGAACTTTTGGTTTCATAAAAACATTTTAATTTTTCTATGGGAAACTTCCAGATGTGAATATAAAGTGTGATGTTTTCTCTATCTAACACCATTTAGTTCATATTTCTCACCACAACAATTTCTGTGGGACTGTATGAATTGTTCCCAATAGCTAACAAATTAGCCTGAAGGCGGCAAAGGTGAGTTCATGATAGAAGCAATCATCCATTACCACATTATTAATTTACAATTAAACTCGCAATTATTATGCTCGCTCAGAGCACATAATCTCAAAAACTCAAGCGATTTATGCTCCTTGACTGAGCGTACCACGCGGTGGTTGTCAAGAAATGAAACAGCCCCCTCTCCCCTGCGCGAAAAATGTTTTCCATCGGCCAAGGAAAGCACAAACATTGCGTCTGCAAACAGATGCTTGTTTGAACCAAATGTATGGTTACAGGAGACCCGCCTTTAGACATTATTGGAACCTTCCTTTCTTCTTTTGACCGGTCAGTGGCCAAGTAGACATCGCGTTTGGGTCCCATCCAGGCGTAGTGTGTTCAATTCCTCGGCTGGCTAAGTCCTCCATCACAACACAAGCAACATTTTCCGCTTACTGTGGTGGTAGTAGGAGATTTTCAAATATTGTCAGGTTATTTGTAACCCGGGAATGTATGTCTTTCTTTTTTTTAAAAAAAAAAAACATGTTCCTGCATTTTAGGAAACATTCAAAGACAAACAAACTTAGAGAAAATAAAGTTTTTTAACATACGGATAAAAATAATGAAGGAAAAAACATAAAAACACATGATTTATATAAAATGGCTTTATTTAGAATTCACTCTTTTTATTTTTTACAAAAGTACATAATATTCAGAAAAGACAAAATCCGGAGCTAGCTTTTGTACAGATTACAAACTGATGGGAATCAATATTGTTGCCGAGAGGGAGTCACGTCCAAGGCACTTGGGCCTCCCAGGAAATGCAAAGAAACCAACCAACTACTCAATAATAGTACCTACATGAAAATACCACATTTAGTACTTGTTATTTGTATGTGACTTAGGGACAGGAATACATTATATCTGATTTTTCTTGATTTTTTAAACAGAAGTAAGGCAGTTAGACAGTTGATAGCATTAATATACATAATTTACAGTGGACCTTCTAAAATAATGTTGTCCATTTGCAGAAATCATCAACGCATTTCATGCATCAAATTAGGCCGTTAAGCTACAGAGATTCATTGTTAAATTGAACATAATATTTAACACATTTCATTACAGAATCCACAAGCATCAATAATAATAAACAGCGGAGCCTGTTTAAATGTTTTGTGATGAACAAAAAGTCTTTACTCTATGTCAGCTTTATATATCTCTTACACAGGTACTCGATTTATATTTTCATTTTGTAAAAAATAAAAATTTGATTATTCTACAAATATCAAAACAATATAATCTATAATACAATTAGAAAATATCTTAATTTATAAAATTAAATCTTGTACGAAACAAAATGGACGGAAAACCAATGAGAAAATGCAATAAAAACACACAAAGAAAATAGAAATGTAAACTCTACGAGGGTCAAGTGTCGCAAAATACTAAGCTATGCTGTGGAATGGAAAACTCTAATTAATTATGTGTTCATAAATATTATAATACAGTATAAGTCAAGTCAATATTCATATAAACTTTTGTAAAAAAAGATCCTAAACTAAAAATAAAAAACAACATGTGTTTTAATTAAATCATAATATACATACATATGTAATATGCATCATTTATATAGATTATAGGTATATATACATACCATCCTACAATCATAATTGTAAATAGTACTTTTAATTGAGATTGCAACATGCAATGTTATACACGCATTATTCATCATGACACTAATAATAACAATACAAGAAAAGATTTTACAAACCGAAGATCAAGAGATACGTAATTCCTATAAACCAATCTAATAAATATCAGCTTTAATGTGGATTTTAAATAATTGTTTTTGAGATTACGTAATACAAATAATTGAATTTTATTTGGCATTCATTTTATTTATCGATATCTTTAGTTTTAATGAGACGAAAGCTTATCCAAAATGATTTTAACATTACAGACCCGGGGAAGACTATCGGTTTTTTAAGAATTAATTTTAACTCTTATGTCAGCCATTGCTGACAAACATGCATGATTTTTTTTTTCAATCTAAAATTAAAACGAAATTTGAATGAGATTCACCTAACATCACGAAGGCAGAGATTCAATTTAAAGCTATCACGAATAAGGTGACAGGTTTAAAAAATAAAATATATTACGTAAATTATGAAGCATTGTTCATATTATTTACATAATAACACGTAAACAATATATTATAAACATTACTTATTTTATGTAACACTATTTCATTAAGGCCTTTAAACGTTTCATTTCTTCTGTCACGGTTTAAGAGATTAACTTAATATCATCAATACAACACAATGAGAGAAGTCAGATTGACCAAAATGTTTGGTAAAGGTAATAAATTAGAGACTTAATATCAAATTTCAATGGGCGCTACCGCCGTTGTGCGTTCACCTTTTGTATTTAACATTAATCTTGTTTGCACATATGTTATTGAGAATCATCTTTAAATCGAACCTAAGAAATAAGAAGAAAAAAAAACAGGAGAAATACTAAAATGAATTACATATTTGGATGTAAGAGATGGTTACATTTTGTATTTGTAAACAATATTTTTAAAACGCATTATTTCAGTCTGTGATAAGGTATGAAAATTGAATGAATCTTTAAGAAATGATCTAAAGTTATATTGCAAATAGCTGCAAAATTATTCAATTACATAATGTCTTTAAATTCCGTAGTAATTCACTTGTATAAAACTTTCAACGGGAAAAATTGATCTCTCGCATTTGCAAAAATAAGAATGTGGTATATAACAATAATTTGTACTGTTGAGGGAGTTTGTTTGTTTATATGAAGAACTCTTGTCTCTTCTGAACCCGGGGGCCCGTGTGCGCGCGCAGGGCCGCCTCGTCGGGGTCGGGCGCCCCCGCAGCGCCTACCTCCTCCTGCGTCAGGTACTCTCCGCGGTGGCGGGAGACTGTTCGGACTACGATGGCCGCCACCACCACCAGCGCCAGGAATATCACCGCAAGAACACCTGAAAAACAAATTATGAAAATTATACATCTAAGGAGGGAATCCCACAGCCGAACTGACAATATACTGTTAGCAGCGCATTCAAATACTGCCGCCACAGAGTTTAGTTTACTAATTGGCCGCCAGAGTCGCCACTCTCATCGCTGTCGGCCAATCAGGGATCTACACTTCGCGGGTGGTTTGCGGTACGGCCGGCAGAGGCGCTGCTGGTTTTAGGCGGGAGCGACTCCCCCCCCCGCCAGCAGGAAGGATTGCAAGCGGGCACTCAAGCACAGCCACGCTGAGCGAATACACACCATCTTAAAGTTATTGATTGTAATACCGTGGAGACAACATTAAAGTATTTCATCATAAACATCTATTAGCGTTTCATTATTGCTAACATCAGAAGTGGGATTCGTATAAATAAATAGTTCAACGTATCAGTTCGCCCTACTGACTTTCCAACTTCGTGTTTTGACAACAAGCGACGCTTTGCGATCCGCCATTGCGCGTCACCACGCTTGTTTGGTGTTTACTGTTTCGTTTATAACTAGTGACTTTCGTGAGTAAGTGAGAAACATAGAACATTTGACACAATTTGACATTACTCATTGTTGCGAATCACGATAATGCCGCGTTATTGCAGTGAAGATTCGGAGGAACGCTATACTCCGCCACGCCGTTCGCGTTCCCGCCGAAACTCGCCGAGAAACCGTGATCATCGCAGATTTCGTACGCGATCTCGTTCCCGATCGGAACCACAACCAAGAAGGACGAACAAGCGTTACCGGGGCAGATCCGAAACCCCGGAATTGGGATTGGTTCCGCATTTCAATCCCGCGCGTGAAAACGCATATGTGGCGGAATGGATTCGTCAAGTGGATGAGGTGGCCGCCGCGTGTTCATGGAGCGAGCGGCGTAAATTATACCGCGCTACTCAAGCCTTGGAGGGAGAAGGCAGAGCATGGTTCAACCTGTGGACGCCGCCCAAGCGTACCTGGAAGACCTTCCAAGAAGACCTCACTTTGTCGTATCCTCGGGAACCAAACTTCTATGCGATGATCGAAGATATCGTGAAGTTTAAAAGCTGCCAAGCGAAATCGCTCGTATTATATGCTGGGCGCATGACCGGCAAAATTAAGCGGCTCGGTGTGAAGCTGACAGAGAGGCAACAGATGGACGTGATGCTAGGTGGCATCAGCGATAAGAGCCTGAGCGTCGTTCTGGAGAGCTGCGAGACGATGCAGTCCCTGGTCACCCAGATGTCGCGTCGCTCGATGGCGGCGAGGATTGATGCGCCGGCGGTAAAGCCCGGCCCTACGGCCCCTACTAGTCGACAAACGGATGCGGCCACTAAAAAAGCGACCGGTTCGGTCACCTGCTACAAGTGTGGACGCACTGGCCACAAGCGCAATGAGTGCAAAAGTGCTGCTAGCAGTGGGCCTTCGCAAAGGCCTAAATGCACACATTGCAAGAGGGAAGGCCACACTGAGGAAACATGCTTCAGGAAGTTGAAGCCGGTGAATTTGTGTGCCGATAAGTTGTTGCATATGACAACAAAATGCAACATTAACGGCACCGTCATAGATGCCATCATAGACACCGGCAGTTCCTGTTCCTTAATGCGGGAGAAAAGAGCAAGGTCCCTTGGCCTGCATCTGGTACCATCCACTGCGCTCATGAGTGGCATCAATGGTGCCATCGTACCAGCAATGGGGCAGACCAAGTGCAACATAACATCTCAGGGGATTGGAATCCAAATGGAGCCCCTGGTGATGGAAGATAAGGACCTGCCAGTTGATCTTCTCGTTGGGAGAGACATCCTGCGCCACCCCGGTATCGAAGTGTTGGCTGACAAGGACGGAGTAAGACTTCGATACAAGGAGGTGCAGCCCGATCATGTGGTTGCTGTGGTCGAGATGACTGATCTTCCCACTGGAGCTCTGTCAGAGGTAGGAATTATATCCCTTCATAAGCTCATGAAAAACTATTGGGATCTCACATCCTCCTCCCTTAAAGATATCGGATGCTCTAAAGTCGGCAGCCTGAAGATCCTATTGAATTCTAATGTGCCCATTTTTGTGAGACCTCGTCGATTGTCATTAGTTGAGAGGAACACAGTGAAGGCCATGATCTCGGAGATGATTGAGGCCAACATTGTCCGACCGAGTTCATCACCCTACGCAAGCCCTATTCTGCTCGTCAAAAAGAAGGATGGCAGTGATCGCCTATGCATCGATTTTCGAGCTTTGAATGGAATTACGGTAAAGGACCGTTATCCTCTTCCGAGGATCCAAGACCACATTGACACTTTGGGGAAAGGCGTATACTTCACTAAACTGGATTTAATGTCTGGCTTCTACCAAATTCCCATTGAAGAAGACTCGATTGAGAAAACTGGGTTTGTGACTCCTGACGGACATTATGAATTTTTGAGAACACCTTTCGGTCTTGCTAATGCCCCTTCAGTATTTCAACGAACACTTAATAAAGTATTAGCCGATTTAAACGACGAGGTACTGGTGTTCATTGATGACATCATAATTCCGTCGGAAACAGAAGAAGAAGGTTTTGAAAAGCTGGAAAAAGTGCTATTGCGTCTTAAGCAAGCTGGTCTTACCTTAAATTTGGCAAAGTGTGAGTTCTTTCAAACCACTATCAACTATTTGGGCAAAGAAATATGCGCTGGCTCTATAAAACCAAGCAGTGGTAAAACAGAATGTCTCATCAAAGCATTAGTTCCTAAAACTGTGAAACAGCTGAGGCAATTCATCGGCCTTGCCAGCTACTTCAGGCAGTTTATTCCCAACTTCGCAACTAGGATCGGAGCTTTATACGATCTGTTGAAGAAAGATACCGATTGGAGTTGGACTTCCAAATGCAGCGAGGCATTCGAGGATATAAAAACTGCCCTGACCAATAGACCTGTGTTACAAATATATAACCCAGAAGCTGCTACAGAAGTCCACACTGACGCTTCTGCTAAAGGACTGGGAGCAATCTTATTACAGCAAGGTCAAGATATGAAAATGCATCCTGTCGCTTACTATAGCCGTCGTACATCCCCGGATGAATCTATGTATCATTCCTACGACCTCGAAACGTTAGCTGTAACACAGGCCTTGAAACACTTCCGCGTATACCTGATTGGAACCCGATTCAAAGTGGTAACAGATTGTAATGCAGTCCGGGCTACGATGACTAAGAAGGATATTAATCCACGTGTGGCACGGTGGTGGATATTTTTACAAGATTACCAATTTGATATTGAATATCGTGCGGGCAAAAGAGTAGCACATGTCGACTACTTAAGCCGAAACCCTGTATGCTTGACATACGAATGGACTACCCAGGAGCAGCTGTTGGATATGCAAACAGCCGATCCGGAAATTGCAAACATAAAGAATATCCTAAAAAGTGGCAACGAGTCAAAAGACCGCAAGCAATATTTTATTGACTACGAGATAAAGGAAGACAGAGTTTTCCGTAAGACGTCAATTGGTTCGAAGTGGTTCGTGCCTAGAAATGCCAGATGGGGCGTTCTTAGGATCCTCCATGACGATAGTGGGCATCAAGGTGTTGATAGAACACTGGCTGCCATCCGGGACAAATACTGGTTTCCGCGGATGAGGAATGTTGTCACGAAATACGTGAAAAACTGTTTCAAATGCCTTTTTTTTTTTTTTTTTTTTTTATATTAACTCCACACAGGAGGCCCTGAAGAAAATAATTTCCCTCAGGGCCTATGTCATCTTTGGGGATGCTGTGTGGAGGGTCTTTTTGTGGAGAGGAAGGAGTGAACATGGGTCTTGAAGAGTCCCATGTTGTAGGAGGGAGGAAACACAGAGGCCGGCAGTTCATTCCACAGCCGAGCTGTTGAACTTAAGAACGAATCGTAGAAGCGACCCGTTCTCATGTGACAAATGTCAACCGTGTACAAATGTTGGGCGCGCGTTTGGCGTGTATCCCGACTACGCACCGGTGCCAAAGGGATCAATGACGCTAGTTCCTCAGAGCATCTTCCATTGTAATACCGATAGAACAAGGACAGCATACCTACCTGACGCCTGTGCTCTAAAGATTGCAGTCCGTTTGTTAAGATTGGGGAATCTATCAAACGGACCGCCCGTTTTTGCACAGAGTCAAGGGTTTTTTTCAGGTATTTAGGGGCTCCGGACCAGAGATGGCTGCCAAATTCGACAGTAGGGCGCACTTGCGATTTGTACAGGGTCAGCAGTTGTGTACTATTAAAGTATCTGCGGGCCCTGTACAGTACGCCTAGTTGGGAAAAGCGATACCGGTCGAAAGCCCGGGGTATTGCATCCCATTCCCAAAATAGAGATTCCTTTTGCAGTTGTGCATGTGGACCATTTGGGGCCGTTCGTGAAGAGTGTGGAGGGAATGCAGTACGTCATTGCCCTCCAGGATGGCTTCACGAAGTACTGCTTCTTAGAGGCGGTGGCAGAGACAAGTACGAAAGGTGTCATAAAAGCACTTTCGGCGATGGCGTACCTTTTCGGGGTGCCACGGAGACTTGTTTGCGATCGAGGTACAGCTTTTACTTCAAAAGCGATGCGTGCTTTCTGTGAAGAGCATGGCATCAAGCTGACCATAAACTCAGTTTTATTACCGAGGGCTAATGGTCAGGTAGAGCGACTCAATAGAACCATATTGAATACGCTGAACTCCATCATCAGAGATAAACCCGAAGATCAGTGGGTAGAAGCTCTGGCAGCAACACAGCAAGCACTGAATAATGCAGTCAACAGAACCACTCTGAAAACTCCAAATGAGCTATTGATGGGTTATAAGCCCTCTGCATTGTGCGAAGCTGTGTTGGTAAACAATCTCACGCAGGCTGGTGAGAGGCAGGACCTTAAGGTCATACGTGCGGAAGCACGGAAGCTTTTTGATGAAGATCAAAGGCGGCAGATGAAACGTTTCAACTCGAAACGATTCATTAAACCTTCATATCGCGTTGGCGATACGGTTTTAATCCGGATTTCCAAGGGAAATCCTGGGTACAAAAAGTTGAAAGGTCGGTTTCGGAGCTTGCCTTATAAAGTGGTTGAAGTCCTGCCGAACGATCGTTTCGACGTGTTGGGTACCAGACCCAACGGCAGCACTCACAGAGTGACGGTCACATATGAGAATATGAGGAATTGGCCGGCTGAACAAATTTCGGAGTAACGGTCAGGAAGGGCGAACAGTAAAGTCTATTCGTCAGTACCGTTGTGGAGCTGAACAAGTTTCAACCAGTCTAATTATTATTTTATTTTTATTTCAGCAACTGCTTTGAGGTCAAAGCAGTGATCAGTATGGCCGTGTTAGCAGCGCATTCAAATACTGCCGCCACAGAGTTTAGTTTACTAATTGGCCGCCAGAGTCGCCACTCTCATCGCTGTCGGCCAATCAGGGATCTACACTTCGCGGGTGGTTTGCGGTACGGCCGGCAGAGGCGCTGCTGGTTTTAGGCGGGAGCGACTCCCCCCCCCGCCAGCAGGAAGGATTGCAAGCGGGCACTCAAGCACAGCCACGCTGAGCGAATACACACCATCTTAAAGTTATTGATTGTAATACCGTGGAGACAACATTAAAGTATTTCATCATAAACATCTATTAGCGTTTCATTATTGCTAACAATACACTAGAAATACTTTCTATGTTGCCACTGACTTGGTAGTTTTTGGTTGTAGCTCATTTAGCATGTGCTCCATCTTATACTTGCCTGACATTGTATATCGCCGTCCCATTTGATTAAAATGAAAATTTCATATTGATGATGAAACACTGTTTTGTATTTGAAATTTAAGCAAAGAATGGTCAGACTTTTGGATCATGAAATACGCCCAAATCACATTTCTTGTGTTTTTCTTCATTATATGTTTAAGATCATTAACACAGCATTTTCACCGGACAGGCTGTTGTTATAAAGATTGAAATCTTTCCGTTAATCTATCGAATGGATTTCCAAGCCGAAAAGTCAAATTAATTTCTGCCAAGAGTTCAATAATATTAATAATCAAGATCAGAAATAGATGCCAAACTGAACAGTGAGATGCTGGTGTATGTATGTAAAAGAAGTTTACCTCCGAGGATGGCCTCGTCGGTGCGATGGTAGTCCTTAGCCAGCTGCTCCTGATCCACTATGGGCGGAGGCCGCGTCTCCAGGAGGTGCGTGGGGTGAGTCACTGGTTCCACTCCGCAGAAGTCCTCTGTTAGGGCGGCTGAGGCAATTCAACACACATCATTAGAACCCGCAATTTAATTTATGAAAAATATTAATATATTAAATAAAATATATTACCTCAAATTTAGAGCAGGAAAAATGCTAATCGAGCTATCAACGGTGCACCCATGATAAACATATGAAGATATTGTCTTTAAAAATGTTTAACATAATATTATTTAACCTTCCAGGTCTCTGACGTATTGACCGTTACATTTCTCATAGATGCTGTCAGAAATTTGGAGAATTTGCGTGTATTTTCGCTTCTCAATAAAATCCAAACAAATGGGATATTGATGAATGTATCCAAAAACTAATAACTGTTTTTGAAAGGTGATGAAATAGGCCTTCAAATTTTATAATTAGAAATAAACATATAATTTTTTAAATATTTAAATTTTGAAATCAAACATAAAAAGTTTAAAAATGGCTCATCTCACCTTTTTTCGTCTAACTGAACTAAAGTTACTGATTACGAAAAACTACCCAATTATTTTATTAGACAAATGTATTATAAATATTACTGCCACCTCACTTTTTGTCATCTCATTTAAAAATAATTAATTAAAAATTCACAAATTTTTAGTTTCAGAAATTTTTATCAAATTCTGGTCGGAACCTTTGGTTACATAGGGGTGTACATTTTAATTATTCTGGGGTTAACTTCTATATTTGAATGTAAAGCTTGGTATTTTTTCTTTCTAACACCGTTTAGTTCATATTTCTAACTATGACGGTAAGGGAGACTCCATAGAGAGAACATAGGAGCTGTTCCAAAAAGCAAACAAATTGACTCCACGGATAATAAGTCATTTGTTAAAAAAAAAAACACATTAGCAAGATGAGTTAAATGTTGAAAAAGTAACTAATCTCGCGCTGTGTTTTGCTCAAGGTAAATTTTAATCAGAAAACTTTTCTTTGCGAAGCATTTGCTGAGATGAATGAACTCACAAGGATAACTCTTGACATTGGCAGGGCCAGACTCCTGGAAGAGCAGCTTGAGGGGGTAGATGTCGTCGAACTCGACGCGCGACACGCAGCCCGCAAAGCCCTCCTGCATGGACTCGTTCCGCCCAATATACATGTACTGGATGTTGTTGAACTGCGCATCCGCACTGGCCTTGATGTCGAACTCGTATTCTACAGGCTCGTAGTTGTCAATCTGGACAAAATACACACACAAATATTACATTAATACATATGTTCTTATTCTTTTACATCAATACATATTCTGCTAAAGTTATGTACGTGGTTAATTTTTTTAAATAAGTATCATTTTTATTTTTTTAATGATTTTTTTTAATGAACTAATGTTTATAAGACAATGTTTTTTATGCATAGCACAAAGGATAACAAATTATTATAAGCAATAATTAGTTGCTTGAAATATCCATACAAATTGAACATATCTCCAGAGTAAAAATAAATGCCGCCGACGAGAATTGAACCCGCACCTTCTGATGTCCGGTCAGATGCTCTGGACCACTGAGCTACGTCGGCTTATTTCCAACACGCCAAATACCATTCTTTGCTTAAATTTCAGATAAAAAACAGTGTTTCATCATCATTATGAAATTTTGATTTCAATCAAACAATTTGCCGAGTTGACATCGCGTTTGGGTCCCACCCAGGCGTAGTGTGTTCAATTCCTCGGCTGGCTAAGTCCTCCATCACAACACAAGCAACATTTTCAGCTTACTGTGGTGGTAGTACGAGATTTTCAAATTTTGTCAGGTTATTCGTAACCCGGGAATGTTTGTCTTTCTTTAAAAAAAGAAAAAAAATAAAATGGTATGGCGATATACAATGTCAGGCAAGTATAAGATGGAGCGTGTGCTAAATGTCACCCTTTTCTTTTCTCTCCTCAATTTCCTTCCAGAGGTCAGATAAATGTACTCTTTGTTGGAGGCTCCAGTCCGGTTTCATTTTTATTCCATTAGGCAGAGTATTTTTACTAAAAAGAATAAGTTTTGCCAGCTTAGGGTTGTTGAATCTCCACAAAACTATGGTTCTTCCAAAAGGCTCGGTGGGAGGTTCATAAAATTATGATCAAGAAAAGTGATTAAAAATATACCCTACCTGTAGAACAAGAGTGGCTCCAGCATTCTTTCTGGAGAGTCGTACATCATGGTATTGTCCCAAGCCAAAGTGCTTGTTGGGGAAAATCAACTCTTGCCTCTCAAAGCCAAAGTCAAACACAACACGAAGATGCCCTGAAAATTCAATAGATTAGCTAATTTCACACATAGATAACTGATACTGCATTTAATTCCCAATAGAGAGGTTTAGGCGGGATAGATACTGCATTTAATACCCAATAGATAGGTTTAGGCCGGATAGATAAATACTGCATTTAATATCTGATAGATAGATTTATAGCCGGAAAGATATTGCATTTAATGCCCAATAGATAGATTTATGGCCGGAGAGATACTGCATTTAATGCCCAATAGATAGGTTTAGGCGGGATACATACTGCATTTAATGCACAATAGATAGGTTTTCAAATTGTATTTTGTGAATACCGAGTCCCCAACCGTTTCATTATGTTTCACTATGTCATCTTCAATTATCAGGGTATGTTGTGAATATGAAGAGAGTGGGAACGGGAAGGAGATGGAAGGAGGAATGTTGCTAAGTACCTGTCTTTTTAGATCCAGTTGCTAAAGCCATTTTAAGCAACGTTTCGATTCTGAATGGTGGTCTTTCTCCAGGACGATAGATACTGAGAGTATTAACCACTCTGGTAATAGATAAACGGGTATTAATTGGATAATTTACCTGAATTAGAAACCATGATGGTGAGATATTCCCCGGAGATGTTGGAGAAAAAGCCCAGAAGGAATCCTTTGGGATTGGTGGTAGTGAACCCAACACGGATGGTCTCTGCAATAGTTGAACGCCAGGAACCCATGAAGTCGTACTTTATCATGGAGCTGGGTCTCATGACCACACCAATTTCTAAAAACAAAGGATAATGAATTGGAATTTCATAATAATATAGGAGCCTATGCATTAATACAGGAAGATATTAAGTTGATAAGCAGTAGTTATAAATACTTACCGTCAGCGCAGATGGGACCCTTGAAGGAGGTCCAGCGGCAATCGCAGTTATATCCGTCGTATCCTTCCGTGCACGTTCCATTGTTGAGACAAGGACTCGAGTCACAGCGCCCAATGCAGCCGGCTGACACTCCGTAGAGACCTGGAGAGATGGGACAGCAATTACATCATTAGAGTGGGTACCATAAATAAAACAGGAACCTCCAGTTCAATAAGAATTACTTATGTGGGAGGGAATGAGAGAAGAGGCTGACAGAGGAAGACAATATATTGTTAAAAATCAATGACCTAGAGGAAATGTGATTCATAAAAAGAACTCGAGTATCTTATAATCAAAGTAATACAGTATGAATAAGTGATGTGAAAAAACTGGCTCACCTCTCTCAGCATAACCCTTGAGGTCCACCGGTCGGCCATTGAGCAGGAAGGCCCTAATGCAGCCCACAAAGCCATCCCTGTAGTCCACGGAGGCCCCCACCACCAGCGCTGAGGACAGCTGCAGGGCTCGCACGGGGCCGGGGGGCTCTCGAATCTCCTCCTTCAGGGCTCCATCCACTACGATCCTGGCCTCTTTCCTGCAAGACAAAAAATAAGGAGATTGAAAAATGTACGGTATATTGTTTCAGTTAGTTTGTTTCATATTATGTAGGTTATTTATTTATTTATATACATTATACGCCCACATGGGCTTTTCAAACATGTACATAATAATTCAGTGGAACGGTAATTGAAAGGAATATTTTCCTTTAAAATTAAACAGAACCCATGCAGAAGAAAAGTATTATGCTAATTTTAATCATTACTGAGATATGTTATTATAGCCTTCTTGTAACTACTTTGGATGCAATCTAGGTACAAGCGAGTATCTATATGACTCGGTCCCGATATTATTGTTGCAATTAAAAAGAATATTCGATTGAGTAGTTCTAGTTGGTATGTTGAAGGTGATAAATCTCAAGAAATCATGTATGGTAAACTTTACCTGTTTCTTTCTACGGAGACGGAATGCCAATTGTTATCGGATAGTTTGTAGGAAGTTTCTACGGCCAAACCCAGCGGCCCATTGCCGGCCTGGTACTGGAACTGTAACTGGACTCCGCCGATGATGGAGATCTTTATGTAATCTTGAGGACCCTGCAGAACAAAACACATTCATTTAGAAACCTCGTGGGTGGCATTGACAAGTTTAATGAATTATCATTTAGGTACACAATTTTTGCGGTACATGAAATTTTTTTTCTAAAATGCCACAAAGATATTTTGAATGACCGTGGTCGAATCCAAAATCGAATGCACGGAAATCTCCATCGCTCAAGGCATTTATTTCGTAAATACACCATCGCTCGAGTGGATAATTGATGCGACAATTAAAGGGAAGACACAAATGCTTTAAGGCCTCGCTAAGCCAAACATATGGCTTGTAAGCTTGTAAGCAGGTGCCTTTAAATTATTGTTACATTTGTTTTTGTACTTTATTCAACACTTTCAAATTCAGCTTCAATTTACCATTACCATTCACATTATCAATGCTTTTCTTTCTTTCAGTGCTTATCATCGATTGCATCAAAGTATCACCCTCTCCTATCAAAATAACAGGTCACTCAAGCTTCATAAATAATTAATTAAGAGTAGTAGACACTCTTAGTACATATAATGCCAAAATATTTTAAGGATGAAATTGTTTTTAATAGAGATGTTCATAATTACGAAACCAGAAATGTAAATAGAATTAGATTGCCACATACGAAGAAATCAAAATCACAGAACTGCCTAATGTACAAAGGACTAAAAATGTATGATGAAATGCCTGAAAGTCTGAAGAATGAATGTATTTAAAAAGAAATGTTATCTTTATTGTAAAAATATTTAAAGTTACAAAATGAAATATTATCTTGTTTATATTAGTTTATACAACATTTGATATAAATAATAAAAAAAAGTATTGCCCTGGTGAAGGACCACCATTCAGAATCAAAACATTGCCTGAAATGACTTTAGTAGTGTTTGTTACCAGATCTAAAAAGCTGGGTATTTCCCAACCTTCCTCTTCCCCCCCACCCCCTTCAGCCTCACAACATAGTTTCTCACTAATCCGCCACCCGACAAATGTCCAGGTAATGAAAGTGGCAGATTATAGTGCATAGGTAATAAATAGGTACATACAAAATATGCTAAAACAAACATTCATAAAATTTCCATTTTTTTGGTTTATTGTTAAAGTATCATGTTACTTGCGAGAAGACTCCGTTTTGTAAACTTGTTCAAACAAAAAATGTGCAAAACGCAACGAACATGCAACAGTTGGCAGAATACGCAGAGGACTAACAGAAATATCCTAAACCAACAATAATGAACCCTGTTGACTGGTAAAATGGTCAGTACTGGCGAGCTAAACAGCGGTTTAGTAACTGAGTACGTAAGAGTAAGGAAACCCGACCCATAGGCATATGAAGCTTGGCGCTCGAGACCAGGCACGAGGCGGATTACTGAATTTGATTTTTGGTTTTCAACTAGTAAAATTAACAATAAAAATAAATTGTAAACCTTAGAATGCAAAAGAACTGCATTTTCTGTAGTGGTCCTGAATTCAAAGTAGATATCTCCACTGTGTCCCATGTCGAATGTAGGCAGGTTTATCGTTGCATCAGTTATTCGGAATGTCACCACATTATTAAAGAGATCTGTAAAAATACACAGTAAACCAATGAAAAAGAGAACAATTACATACCTACATACATATGAGGTCTATATTGTGCTATAGCAGATACACTAGGATAAAAACAATGCAACACCAACTCAATATTCTAATGTGTGACAACGTTAGGTCTATAATACCCTAGTATTTATATACAAGTTAAGAAATAAAATGTTACCAGGTTATATGTTAAAAAGTGTTAGTATTAATAGTACAGTCCATGGCTATTTTACGAGAATCTGCGAAAAAACAAAACGATTTTAGTCTTCCTAAGACAAATTTATCGGTAACACAAAAAATATTTATTATAGAGGTTTCAAAATGTTCAATTAATTCCCTTTAAATATTAAGGAAGCCAAAAGTTTTTCGTGGGTTATGTCTCAATATTATGAAGTCCAAATATTAGTACGTTGGTAATAGAATATTTTTATAGTAGTTTTAGAGTAGATGTAAACTAGATTTATAACTAAATAAAATGTACTTAAAAAAATAAATAAAAAACTAATTTTAGTGATTGTGATTTCACTGAAGTCATTAAAAAAACTAACCGATAAACCTATCTTTCGTAACCTATTTTACCTAGTTTTTGTTTCATCAATTTTCACATCAGTACCAATTTTTAAAATTATACTTAAATTCAAAATAAATCTGAGTTCTTTGAACCAGAGTCACAGTTGCTCACAGACAGAGCGACAACAAAATTTAGTATGTTTGATACTATGTATTTTGTCTTTATTTAAGAACACTTTCAAGACAGCATGATTCCAAAATGACAGACGTATGAGCCGTAATATGTAGTAATGAACTTCATATTACTATTGACCCAATAGTATTGAAGGGTTCCTGTACATTTTCACCCTTTCTCCTTTAATTGATTGAATAAGTGGAAAGGATCATACCGTCTCCTTCACAGATGAGTGGGCCTAAAGTGTATCGTCCTTCCTTCTCATCGAGTGGAGTGCCCGTGTCACCAAATCGTAACTGTTTCACAGGCAAATGTTCCTTTTCGGTTAGGTCACCACCGTCCTCTTGCCAACCGATCTGGCCGGAGTCACAGTTACACCACTTGGTGGGGTCGGAGCAGGTGCCCAGCAGGCCACACTGGCACTTGCGGGAACCGGGCAGGGCCCCGGCCCAGTAGTCCATGCGCTGGTTGTGCCGGGACATCCACCAGGCAAACGGACGGAACGATTGCTCATCACCTGAAATTAATCACCCCTATTTTAATAATTTGGTACATAAATTTACTTCATTTCTTTACTATTTTTAATATTATACTGTTCAAAAAAAGTATGTTTCTAATTGTCTCCTAATGAATAAATCAAAACCAAAATTTCCTCCAAGATCATAAGATTTGTAAGTAGATTCTTAAATACCTACCTACTTAATTATAAACCATATATTTTATGTAACATTTTTTGATTTCAAATACGGAATTATACAACTTGTCCATAGAAACATCACTAGGATGACAATTCTTTTTTCAAACTTTCTTCAGGCAGGTAGGTACCATAATATTGAAAAAATGCAAATAAGAAAGTCAAACATAAAATATAAGAATTGTTACTTGGTGAGACCAGAAGTCTAGATGCATGGCAAGCATATGACAGCCTCTGTCGGCAGGTGTGAGAGCGGTTGAGCAGGGCCTCCAGCTGGGGAGCTGATGCGGAGTAGACAATGTCCTGGCGGAAGGAGCCAGCCTCCTGGAAGCCATCCACGCTGGTCGTCTGCTCGTTGGAGTGGCCCACCACGGTCAGGACCCTGCCGTCACCTGATCAACACATTAATTCTATATTAGTATCCGTAGAAAGAATGTTCGATGATAGATAGCACATGGAAAATGATGTGAGAGTTTAAGTGAAAGTGAAAGTGGAGGACTGGAGGCAAACGGAGAGGGACCGCAGCCAGTAGAAAATATTCGTGGCCAAATCCCATCCTGGGATTTGATGAGTAGTGTTATCGGATGTCTCGGTTAGGTTACAAATAGCCTGACAACATAATTCCTCCAATTATCATTACTATAAGAGAAAAATGAACCATGTGCAATGATGGAGGACTTAGCTATCAGAGAATCAAACTCACGACGCCTGGGATGTGAGAACTAGAGAAAAGAAAGAAATGAACTAAACCAATTCTTCATCTCGATGCTTAAATGGCATAAGGTTTTAACGTTTTTAAAAAGAGCCAGGCCATGGCCAGCAGTAGTTTATATTGACTCAGGTCCGACTGTTGAAACATTTTGAAAGAAGAAAAGGTTTATCATGTGCAGTGAGAATAGGAAAGGAAAGGCAAAGTAACACTTAATTTCTCCTATGTGAATATTCTTAACTGTGTTAGGTTATGCTGGTCATAGAACAGACCAGTTACCAGTGAGTTCACATTACCGTTAACTTATAGATTAGACAGTTCAGCTTACCGTAGAATTCACAGGTGACGGGGAAAGGATCCAGAGGTCCGGAACCATCCACATCAATTTGGATGTTGGCCCTCTGCTGCACTGCTTGCACATTCTTGTAGGCTTGACACGACAATGGGTTGATTGCTGGGGATACAAAATATAAAAAAATTAGATCAAAGAAAACAATTGAAATTGTGAAACAAGTTTTAACCTTTTCACCACATTCTTGGCATATATATGTCTTGTATCCACAGCATTTTATTCAATAGTCATAAATTCACTTTAAAACTAATGTGTAGATGGTATTTGGTCGTTATGCTGAAGGCAACAGAGATTTTAAGCATAGCGGTGTACGGGTCAATAGAGTTGCCATAGCTTGAATGTTTTGATAGTGGCAACACTTACACAAAAGCAGTAAGTGGCTCAAATAAACACCTGGGAATTTAGTAAAACATTAAAAGGTTCTGATCACCAATCATTAATAGTGTAGGTTATAAACTCACAAGTATGGCACACAGCTCCAGCGTAGCCTGTGGTGGCGCAGTCACAGAAGAACTCCATCGAGTTTTGTCGGCAGATACCCTCGTGCTTGCAGGGATTGGGGTTGCACCTGAAAAATTATACCAAATTACATAATTTTATAACATATGTACATATCATGAAAAAGCCACTTCTTCTTCGTAAGGTGGAGGAAAATTGATGGTCATAATCAGATGCTGAGGTTGTTCAGCCAGTCAACGCCATCGTAAGTCACTTAATTCAGTAAACTCCGGGAAACCGGTGTAGTGGACATTCTTCTGAGATATGATCTATAGTTCATACCTATCCACATTCAAATAATTCAGAATCCAGAAGGCCTGCTGTCTGCATCATATACACTCAGTGTATACTTCACTGGATGTGGTTTAATGAGGCATACGCCTTCCAAGGCAAAGAGAGTCTTGACAATTTAACAGTTGGGTCAACATATGTAAACTGTTGACATTTGTCATTGCCGGAAAATGTGTTTGTTGCTGTGTCTGTGTTTCCTCCCTCCTACAATATGTTCAATCCTTCCTCTCCTCAAAAAGATCTACCACACAGAATCCCTAAAGATGACATAGGCCCTGAGGGAATTTTTTTTCCTCCTCCTCCTCTCCTCCTGTGGGAAATTAAAGTAAATAAAAAAAGATCAAGGTGCTTATTTTTCACAATTGAAGTCTGCCACTGAGTTCACCATGACTTTTTTTGCTTAATATCTGACAATATAAGATTTTTACCTATCAGTCATCTGACAGGCATCAAACAGCACTTCTCCGGGGCAGCAATACTCTTCGGGCTTCCAGTCTGCGGGGACCTTGTAGTTCCCATCGATGGAGATCAGCCTCATGCAGCCCACAAAGCCCTGGGTCTCGTGGCCTGATTTGCCTCCTGAAAAAAATGTACTCCGAATGAACCAGAGAAACACATAAGAAAACAATATACCAAATTGGGGCATTATCTTCCCAATTAAAACACCGAATTTAAAATGCACATTATTGTTGCTTCATTAAATTGATAGCATTAAAAACTTCATGCCTGTTATTTGAAATTGTTTTCATTAGTAGTAATGGAACATAGGGGGTCGAAGGGTTGGTAGGTCGTGGCGGGACACATCAAGCTGGATGATGCGCGCCTCAAGAAATGCTACAAATGACATAGCTGCATCAACAGCACTACCAACAAGTCCAACTCTCTGGCGTCCACGAGCGGTCATCATGGCCCCGCGATCCCTGGGCAATGTGATCACCGGTGTGGGACGACCATCCCACCATCGAGGTCATAGCCGACAGAGAGGGGGCGAATGGCGAAACTCTGGCGCCATAAAACCAGAACACCCCAGCTAAGGGAAGGAAAACCCCTACAGAAAAACCCTCGCCTCCAGTAAGGGGTTGGGCGAGTGGCTAATAACCACTCCCTGTAAAAACAACATTATTACGAAACCGGAAACTAAGCCTCGGACAGCGAAAACACCCGGCAGACAACTTGGCAATCGAAATATGGACTTGAGAATGGCAACATGGAATGTAAGAACGATGTATAGAAGTGGGGCCCTCGGAAAAGTACTTGGAGAAATGGAAAAGTACAACATAGATATACTAGCAGTGCAGGAAACTAGATGGATAGGCACTGATACATTTGATACTAGAACGCATACAATAATGCACAGTGGCAATGAAAAACAGCATGAGTTCGGAGTAGCCTTCATCGTTAATCAAAGATTGAAGAATCAAGTAATTGGTTTTAAGGCTGTAAACGAAAGAATATGCATACTCCGCATAAAAACCAAATTCTTTAATATTTCCATCATAAATGTTCACGCTGAGACAGAAGACAAAGATGAAGCAACTAAGGATACATTTTATAACAAACTGGAGCAGACATATGACACCATACCATCCAATGATATTAAAATGGTTATTGGAGACCTTAATGCTAAAATCGGTCAGGATCCGGCACACCAACAGGTTACAGGAAAAAACAGTCTTCATATGGAAAGCAATAACAATGGATCAAGGGTGATTGACTTTGCAGAATCACGAAACATGATAATAGCTTCAACACAGTTCCCAAGGAAGAATATACATAAATGGACAAGGACATCACCTGGCGGCAGATACCATAATCAAATAGACCATATCCTAATTGAAAGAAGAGGGGCGACCAGTATCACAAATGTAAGAAGTTACAGAGGAGCTAACTGTGATTCGGATCACTATTTGGTGGTAGCCAGCTATAGATGCAGAATAGCAAGAGATAGAAGAGGAAATCAGCCAAGTATCCCAAAGCTAAACATCGATGCTCTTAAAACACCAGAAGGATTGGATAGATACCACGACTCACTGTCAACAAACCTACCAAACCAACTGAGTGATCAGCTCTCTTCAAACGATTTAGAAGAGGATTGGACCAGTCTGAGAGATGCACTGCTGACAGCGGCAGAATCAGGCATTGGAAATAGACCTAGCCAGGTTAGAAATCCCTGGTTCGATGAGGAGTGCATACAGAGCGTCTGCAAGAAGAATGAGCTAAGAAAATTACGTATAGAAAGAGGAACAAGATCAAAAAGACAAGCCTACGAACAAGCACGAAGAGATGCCAACCATTTGATTAAAAGAAAGAAGAGACTATATTTTAACAACATATTGTTGAAAATGGAAAATGATTTTGTTAATAACAATCCACGTGAGGCATATAAAGGCGTCAATGTATTTAAAAAGGGCTTCAAACCCAACACATCCCTGTGCAGAGATAGTAATGGAGACATAATAGGAGATAAGGAAAACATTAAGACTAGGTGGAAAGAATACTTCAAACAGCTCTTGAATCCCAATAAAACAACCTGACAGTCGAACCAACTCACATTCCGGATGAGCTAAATAATGATGAAAACGACTAGAGCGCCATCGGTAGCAGAAGTAAGGGCTGCCCTAAATAAATTGAAAAACAATAAAACACCGGGAGGAGACAATATCCCGGCAGAGCTCTATAAATATGGAAACGAACATCTGAAAAACCTGCTACACAATCTTATTGTAAAAATATGGACCGCCGAAAGAGTACCAGAAGAGTGGCAAACTAGTATAATATGCCCCATACATAAAAAGGGAGACAAATTGAAATGTGAAAATCACAGAGGAATTTCGCTACTTTGTACAGCGTATAAAATCTTCACAACAATTTTGAAAGAAAGACTAGAACGTCATTCAGAGAACTTGCTGGGAGAGTATCAGGCAGGTTTTAGGAGGGGTAGATCCACCACTGATCAACTCTTTACTACTCGACAAATCCTGACAAAATGCTGGGAATTCGATATAGACATATATCAACTATTTGTTGACTTCAAACAGGCATATGACAGTATAGATAGGGAGAAAATATATGAAATACTCCTAAATTTTGGTATACCGCCCAAAATAGTCAAGCTTGTAAAAGCAACGATGGTTGGTTCACGATGTCGTAAGGATAGGAGGTGAAACAACGGAGGATTTTAACGTCTCCCAGGGGCTGAAACAAGGTGATGGCTTAGCTCCCACTCTTTTCAATATTGTTCTGGAGCACGTCGTGAGGAAGACAATGATTGCTACCGACTCAAACATTTGCTACAAAAGCAATCAAATAGTTGGATATGCAGACGACCTTAACATTGTCGGAAGATCCTTACAGGCTGTAAGAGAGGTTTTTTGACCCTTTGGAGACTGCAGCAAGAGAGGTGGGCTTGCAAATCAATGAGAACAAAACTAAAATCATGATGCAAACCAGAACCCCACACCGCAGAATAAAAGATAAAGTGAATTTTAAAAACTCCTATAACTTTGAAGTGGTCGAAGAGTTTGCCTACCTGGGCTCCATCATAACGCAGGACAACGAAGACCCAGTAGAAGTAAGAAAGCGCATCACAACCGCTAACAACACTTACTTCGCGTTGCTGCCAGTGTTCAAATCCCGAAACGTCCATAGGAAAACCAAAATAACCCTGTATAAAACAATTATTAGAACGGTCTTGGCCTATGGATGTGAGGCGGGAACACTGACAGCAAAGTCTGCGGAACGGCTGGACACCTTCGAAAGAAAGGTACTTCGAAGAATCTTAGGAGCGGTGCGAGAGGGAGAGGCATGGAGAATCCGCCACAATAAGGAGCTATATGACATCTACCAAGCTCCCAGACTCTCTACTCATTTACGGCTCCAAAGACTAAGATGGGCCGGACATGCACCGAATGCCAAGCACACGTGTACCAAAGAAGGTTCTAACAGGACACCCGGGAGGCAAACGAAAGGCGGGCAGACCTAGGCTGAGATGGGAGGACGATGTCAGGAAAGATGCCAGAGGACTACTCTATGTTGCAGATTGGAAGGCGACGGCCGAGGACAGAGGGCGGTGGAGGCTCATGTTAAAGGAGGCCAAGGCTCGAAATGGGCTGTAGCGCCATTGAAGAAGAAGAAGAAGTAGTAATGGAACACTAAGTACAGGGTTTTCCAATAAGAGGTGTTATTTTGAGTAGCCCGCTGTTTCGGTAGATGTTACTTTTGAAGCTGTCATTTTTTGCCATTTGACAAGTAGAAACTACGCTATTAATAAAAATGGAAAGATACACGCTTCAACAACGCATTGAAATTATTAAAATTCACTTGAGTGAATCAAATGTAAATCATCTTGAGTGATGAGGCCCATTTCCACCTCGGTGGCTTCGTCAACAAGCAAATTTGTCGCATCTGGGGCTCGGAAAACCCAAGAGTTATTGTGGAAAAGCCTCTCTATCCTCAACGTGTGACTGTTTGGTGCGGTTTATGGTCCGGCGGAGTCATTGGACCTTACTTTTTCGAAAATGAGGCTGGAGCAACAGTTACGGTGAATGGATTGCGCTATCGAGAGATGATTAATGATTTTTTATGGCCGGAATTGGATGGTATTGATCTGGACAGCGTTTACTTTCAACAAGACGGCGCTACGAGCTACGCAAGCAACGAAACCATTGATCTTTTACGATTGAATATCAAAATAACACCTCTTATTGGAAAACCCTGTACAACGAACAACACATTATCGAGAAAACCATTTACATAAACTTTTATCATATTCACTGGAATTTTCTTTTCTGAGTCTAATAACCGTGTTCAACCAAAACCTCCTAGATCACAAGGCCGGGACACTCATTCATAGCAGCTTACATAGGATTTTACAAAATGTTTCATTTTAAAGTTTTTTTTCAATTTATTCTTATTTATTAAAACATCTTAAAATATTTTAGTTAATTTAAAAAAATAAATAAAAATGTATTTTTTGGAGGTTCCTATACAAGTTAGGAGGCTGATTTGATTCAGTGTCCCGGCCTTGTGATCTAGGAGGTTTTGGTTCAATTCAACTCCTATTGCAATATTACCATAGGTATATTACCAATTAATATGTAACCAATTAGTTTATTAACCCCTTAGGCCTCTAGATTGTGACCATTATATTTCTTAAAGATGCTGTCAGAAGGTCGGAGAATTTGTGTGTATTTCTGCTTTGCAATAAAATCAAAATAAATGGAATATTTCTGAACGTATCCGAAAATTAAACACTGTATTTGAAAGGTGGTGATGAAGTAAGCTTTCAAATTATATTGTTACAAAAAACATACAATTTTGGAAATATTGTAAAATGTTGTATATAACATTGACAAATGTATTATAAAAATTTCTTTGTTGTTTCATAAAAAATTTCAGTTCATAAATTTTTCTCAAATTACGGTCGGAAACTTTGAATTCAATTTAATTCTTCTGTGGTAAACTTCTAGATTTGAATATAAAGCGTGGTGTTTTCTCTTTCTAACACCGTTTATTTCTCACTATGACAGTAAGGGAGACACAACGATTTCTATGAGACCATGTGTGCTTTTCCCAAAAGAGAATAAATCGACTCTACGGGGGCCTGTGGGGTTAATTAACAATAATTAATAGGTAAGCAATTATTACAATTGGACATTGGACAAGAGAAGCACCACGCAGCAAATTCTCACAAAAGATCTGCATGCTTACAAGAAGAAAACTGAATTAAATAAGTTTCAGCTATCTTGTTATTAGAATACATATGTATAACCGTTTGAATGCTACGCGGTGCAAAAGCGCTGCGATCGTTTGTATCGAAAATTGCGACGCAGCGCAAAAGCGCTGCGATCTTCGTGGGAGTGGACGTACTCTAACCTCGCGCGTAATTTGTACCGAGAGTGCAGTCTTATACATTTAAAAATTATTTTTTACCGTTTTTTTTTTATAATATTTTAAAAAATAACCATGTCACGTGTTATTATTACGAACTTTGATTCGATTCCTAGTGATTCTACGGATAGTTACTCGAAATGGGGATAACGAAAAAGCCAACAATTGCTAGTTATTGGATAAAAAATTCCCGACACATACCATGGTTTAGGACAATGTTTTCAAGGGATAGGTTTCAACTGATTTTGAAGTTTTTTCACTTGGTTGATAATAGGTTATTATTTGAACCAGGTCATCCAGATTATGACCCATGTGGCAGGTTTGTTTGATGTGCTTGTCAAACATGCAAATACTTTATTTCAGCGGCATTATATACCAAATCAACAATTATCCATCGACGAGTCGTTAGTTGGTACTCTTTGCCATTCAATTCAAACAATACATTCCAAACAAAAAACACCATAAATGGGGGATCAAATTTTGGATACTGTGCGAATCGATTTCTAAATATTGCTTGGGTTTTTTCTGCTACAAAGGAGCTAAAAATACAGGGATAAAGCGAACCCGCCTTATTTGCGTTCGATGTAGGAAAGGACATGCTATTTGTGCGGCAAAAAATAGTTCTTGAGCTTTTTTTTATATTTTTTTATTTTCAAAAAGAAATAAAATACAACAATATACATATTTTATTTTTATTTTTTAATATTCATATCAATAAACATTTTTTCTTTATAATGCAAAAAGAATTATGTAATAAAATTGATTGATATTTGTCTAAATTAGATTGTTTTATTTGACACCATTATTTTTTCCTCTAAATCAATCAATATGTGTATAGCAATTTTCATACATTTTTGCGAAAATTGCTTAGCACTAAAACGGATAAGCAACTATTGGAACCCTTAAGATGATCCTATTGAAATCCCCTGTAGATACTGTATCAAAAATAGTTCCTTCTGACCAGAGCGGGAAAGAAAGTGAGGATGTCTGACAGTTTTAAATGAATCTAAAAAACAGGTTAAATGCTTGTTGACGTTGATGTAGCATTTGAAAACAAATTAATATATTGAAAGATTTGCTTACCTCCGATAAGGTATAGTGACCCGGTTGTGATTTTCAGGAGTCTCCGGGTCTTCATGGGGCGGTGGTCGATGGAGAGGATGAGCAGGTCGGTGGTGGCGCTCAGCACCAGCGTATGCCAGCGGCCATTGTTGAACTCCTCCTCGTAGTTGTCCAGGAAGATCTTGGGGCCGTTGCCCGTCTGCAGCTCCACCTTCACCTTGCCCTTCTCCATGTACACCTAAAAATGAACAATCATTAATGTTTGAAGTTTGAACAAGAGACATCACAATTCCAAATTTATGGGGATAATATTAACTGAATCGTTTTTTAAATATTCTATCTATATGTATAAAGAAGACTGTCTGTGGGTTTGTGTTTTATAGAAATATACGCGTCAGAGAGGACGGACCGCCAAACAACTCGGTCTTGGCACACACTCCTTGCCACATTCATAAATCGTCTCTTACACACTCTTCTATTATTCTGACTCTTGACATGGCCCGACTCAAGTATCTGATTTACTTGATCGTGCTATGTCTTCCTCGGGCGTCCCCGACTTCTGCTACCATTCACATTTGCATCAGAGATTTTATTCAGAGATTGTTGAAATTTCACACACTTGATCTTTAGAAGTGGGAGGTTACTGTCTACAAGATATTTCGAAAAACCACCCCCCATCCCTTTTGCCAACCAAAGCCTGGGCAAGGCTGGGTACTTGCTAGTATGTAATAAAAGGCGCAGCCTTTGAATGACAAAAAATAAAAATACATATTATACAGTACACATGAAAAATAAACCCAACGCAACTACATTTACTGATTTACACAGTTTATATAACCACCAAGCTACAGTTATACAAAGTTGGTTAGCTGACTATGAATTATAAATGAAACTATGAATTATAAATGAAACTATGAATTATAAATGAAACTCTGAATTATAAATGGAACTGTGAATTATAAATGAAACTATGAGTTATAAATGGAACTATGAATTATAAATGAAACTATGAATAATATACGAATCTATGAATTAAAAATTCAATGATTTTTTTGAATTTTTTTTATAAAACCTCAAAATATGGGATAAACAGTGAAATCTAGGTAGGTTCATTGGCTTTAAATCACAGTAATCAGTTAATGTGTTTCCATATTAATATTTGGATATATGATTTGTTTAATGAGCGCGAATCTGAAAACTGAACATCCTGAAATCTCTGACGCTCAAGTGGATAACCTACCCAACATAACCGTGTAAAACTGTACAAAGGGGTCTACAGCACAATTCAATAAAATTAAAAAAAGCCTACCATAACATGTCCACTAGAGGTGAAGTCATGCCAGATGAGCAGACCATCAGGTTCGAAGGTGCGGAAAGACAGGGA